>JAASGK010001134.1:0-12111 GCA_023334195.1 Globisporangium emineosum
AGTTCTTATCCCAAATGATGAAGGTTTCAAACAACTCTGTTGTTGAGATGGTCGGGACATTTATTACCTTGTTACAATGCCGTCCAGAGAACCCAACTGACCCACCACCTCCCTCTTTCAATCCATTTTGTATACTTTTTTGCAAACTATCAGTTGCTCAAGAACATCTTGACACATACCTCCAATCATGCAGCGCACACTTTTGAAAAGAAACTGCACGCGTCGATACGAACAGTATGCGACTCAAGGCTCTTATAAAGGCTACAACAATCATCGTCAGGGCTTTGAAACGCAATGGCGTTGGTGCACTGGATCGAGTAAAGTGCCAAGCAAATCGCTTTCCAGTACTTTGCTTGCGATTCTGATTGCGCGCGCTGTGAATGCTTTATGCGCGCAGAATGGAAGTGAAGTATTGGCTCCTCTTTCAATAGGAACAGCATGTCCGTTGGTGCTGCTGTTAACAAGTGCAAGTGGGAAATCGATAGTGAAATGTCAGAGGCCGATCAGTGGGAAGGGGGAGACTGAATATTACAGACTGAATATGATTGCGGAAGTGCATCCTGAAGCGGCATCCACGTTCACTGTTCACTACAAGTACAAATGCGCCTTCGTTTATTTTACTCTCCTGTCGGCGATGGTGCGAGCGACCAGCGGTGCAGAGACCCTATGTAGTGTCGTCGCAGATATTATAATATATCGGTGCTCGACGCCCTGGCAAAGCTGCAATTTTGTTCCAAAGGGCGACACTCGCTTTCCAAAGTGCCACTGGCGAAGATCCAACAACGGCGTCAGCGAAGAAGTCGGCTTCACCCGCAGTCCCCGTGAGCGGAACTGGCGCCACAGGCTCGCCATCCTGGAGTCGACAAGGGGCCACTTTTTGACATTGAGATCGCTTGGTCCTGGTCAAGCTCATGGCACGCGCTCTGCTCGTTTACCTTGGTTGAGCGCCAGACTTCCAGGCGGGACGTGAACACGTTCAGCTCGTGTGCTGCTGCTAAGAGGGTGCGTTGTCGGAGCCCGATTACTAAACACCTAATTGCTTGGCTCGAGGTTTGCTACCACTACGGGGCGATGAACGACCGCATGGGAAAGAGCACGTCGACCTCGTGCTGCGGGATGCCCGCGTCCAGCAGCTGCTTGCGTCCGAGCACGATCTCCTTGGTCATCTTCAGTTTCTCGCGCTCGAGCTGGATCTTCTTGAGCTTGTTGTTGAACTCCATGTTCTCCAGCAGCAGCTCGTGCTTGCGCTTCTTGAACTGGAGCTTCCTTGTGCGTCGCTCTTGCTCTTCGCCGTCCACCGATGAGTCGTCCTGGGTTCGTCGCTTCTTTCTACTGGAGCTGCTGCTGTTGTTGTGTCCCGGGCGGTGCGTCCGCTCCGGCTCAAAGTAGTTCTCCATCGAGTCTTCTTCCGAGCACCCCGGTCCACTGTCTTCACCGTCACCATCATCGTTGTCGTCATCATCATCGTCGCCACACATTGAGTTCTCGTGGCTCTTCTTCTCCTTCTTGATCTTGTTCATCATCTCGGCTGCTCGCAGGATCTCCATGTCGTCCTTCATGATCGGGTCCAGCACGTCGAAGAACGGGCACAGAGTGTACACGTGGGTCATCACGCGGGATTCGCTGCTGTCGATCGCACGCTGCGCGTCGCGCGGGCTCGCGGACGTCGCCGTGGTCTTGCGCAGCAGCTCGTGCTTCTCGTGCTCGTACTTACGCAGGAAGAGCGCGGCGGACGCGTAGCTGCGGCAGAATGCGTTAATCTTCCAGCGCACGTCGCGCGCCAGGCGGTGCGTGATGCCGTGCGCCACCAGCGAGCGCAGCACTTCGCGCGCGAGCTCGATCTTGGACACGTGCGGCTCGAGCGCATGCAAGGAGCTCGCGTGACCCCCATTGACGTTGCGCTGGGCATCGCGCCAGCGGTCGTAGTTGCCCGGTGCATTGAGCCACTCGAGCAGCACGGCGATGGACGTCTTGCCGCCCGCCGCGGCGTTGTCGCCGTCCCAAGGAATGCGCGGCTTGGCCGTCGACGGCGTCATTTGATGGTGGTGCTTCTTCCTGCGTGTGGTTCTCGTGAGGCGAGTCTGCGAATGGAAGGGTGCATGTGTCAGGGGAGAATTGGCGTTCTCTCACTCTCTCTCTCTTGCACTCTCTCTGCCAACCTCTCTCTATCAGAATACCCTATAGAGTATAACCTATAACTGCATATAAGTTATACCTGGAAGTAACTTCACTTCAGTTACACTATCAATCTGATTATGGCATTCTTCTTCTCTCTCTCTCACTCGTCTTTTTGCACTCCATTGTAATCTCTCTCTAGATACCATATAGTGTATATTAATATATTATGAGCGACTTCAACCTGATTCGATGAAACCAAGCCACCAGTTTTTTTCTTTTGCAAAATTCATCTTATATGGATAAGATGAAGAATCACCGCATCGATCTCCAGTTCCTCACAATGGCGACCATCAAGTCCGAATGAATACTTTGAGGAGAAGAAAAAGCGTTCCTCGTATAGGACTTTATTACTAGTTTAAATTGCGTTTCGCTTCGACAACTATACAATAGCGTAAATATGTCCGTACAATTTGTTTAGGATACTAACTACAAAGGATACTTTTTTGGGGTACATAACACAAAGATGTTCTACATGCGCATGTATCGCGACGAATTCGACATGCTGGACGCATCCGAACCGCTGGGGGTGGCGCTCTCGAACACGCTCGAGAGCGGCGCCACGTTCGAGACACTGAGCGTCGCGTCTAAGAAATGCGAAGTCGAGTTGGTATTCGTATTCGAGTTGGGGGCTCCAGGATGGTGCTGATGCGACTGGGGGTGGCGGTGGATCAACTGGCCATTTGGACTCGCAGAAGTAACAGAAAGGATCGAGCCGTTCGCAGCCCTCAACCTCGTCGGCGTGGTCTCGACACTGCTAATCGCAGCCGTCGAGCTGGAGAGCGAGGTCCCGCTGGGGGCGGTCGCCAGACTCGGCTGCCGAACGATCGACTGGAGGAACGACGACTGCCTGGCTCCAATCGTCGATGTCGTCGTCCTCGTGACGGTGGTGTGGTTCCCCATCATCTGCCGCGTGAGCTTGCTGGGGCGCTGCAGTCCTTCCTGCATGAGCGCTGTGGAGCTCGCGAACGAACTCGAGAGCCCTCTGCTTCGTTCCATCATCACGAAGCTCGTCTTCTCCGAGTACGACGGTATCTCGGGATGGAGCAGTCCGTCGTGATGATGGTGTTGTTGTTGATGATATTGGTGGTAGTGAGGGTCATGCGGATCGTTCAAGGTGATCACCGACAGGTGGTGGTGCCCTCCGTCATGGCCGTCGTCGTGCTGCTCGCTCGCGAGCGTCAATAGCGTGATCACTTTGCGGTAGTCCACTTTCAAGTGGCGCAGCTGGAAGAGCAGCCGCATGACGCTGTTGAACTTGAAGAACGACATTTGGAAGCCGATGGCGGCGCTTAGGATCTGCCGCATCTCCTCCACGTCGATCCAGCCGGACTCCATCAGGTCCTTGCCTTCAAAGAGCAGCGCGAGCTCATTGATCGATCTCCCACGCTCTTCGAGACAGCACAGGATCGAGCTGATGAAGCTGTTCTGGAGCTGCACGGCCTCGGTGAAGTCGCTGATCACGTCGCTGAGCGTCTCAACGTGCACTTTCGAGAGGCTGCTGATCAGAATGTACTTGCGCATGAGGTCGGTCTGCACGAACCAGTTGACGACGAGCGGCAGCGGGATCAGCAGCGTCAGGAACACGCCGATCGTCGCCATGAACGCCACCAGGTGGGACACCATCGTCTGCACGAAGAGCGCAATGTAGAGTCCGTTCAGGATCAGGAACAGTTTGACCGCAAAGTGCCAGGCTTTCCGTGAAAACCCCGGGATCTGGAGCTCGTCACTCGGAGGAATGGCAGCAGTAGCTGATACTGTTGCAGCTACTGGGGTTGACTGCGACTGCTCTGGAGGGGGCACGGGCCAGTGTTGCTGATGTTCATCTCCGCTGCTTCTCCGTTTGCCGCCGGCTTTGAACCTCCTGTACCCTGTGACGAGCAGCTGGAAGCCCGTGTCGTGCTTGATCAGGTGGTGGTGGCGCTTGTACTGCTGTACCTGCTGCTCCTCCAGCACGTCCTCCATGCGTTGGATCGCGGTGCCGGTCACTTCGCTCGCGAGGTTCGTCGCTTCCTCGATCGCGACCTGCTCGAGGCGCTCAAGGATCTGTGCCTTGGACTTGACCCCAGCGCGCTGCAACAGCTTATCGAGGAAGCGCTCAAAGAAGTGGAGCGTGATCAAGTGCATAATGAGTAGCACCCACGAGTAGAGCGCGAAGACGACTGCGAGCGCGTAGTGAGTCTTTGCATCAAAGATCTCCTCGCGGGTCTTCTCGTCGAGCGTCGAGTCCTCGCTCTCGTCGTCTTCATTGAACTCGAAGAGCTCGCTCTTGCCGAGCACGTTGATGCTCGCGTTGATCGACCAGGCCACGAGGAACACGAGCAGCCACATGGAGAGCTCAATGTCGATCATGTGCGTGATCTGGTTGTCCTGCGCCTGGCGCAGGTACTTTGCGAACGGGAAGATCTCGGGCAGCCCGTGCATGCGCAGGAACAGATTTCGAAAGATGCGGATGCGGATCTCCTCACTGTACTTGTTCGCAGACCAGACGCGCCACACGGCCCCGTGGATGTTGCGTCGGCGCTCGTGCGCACGTGCGAGCGCGAGCAGGTCCTCGCTGCCGATGAGCTCCAGGTTGTCCATTTGCTTGTTCTTCATGCGCAGCTGCAGGAAGATCGTGACCGCCTGGAAGATGAGCGCGACGGCGAGGAAAAAGATCGTGAGGTCCGCGGAGACGAACGCGACCATCTCGGGGCTCGTCTCGATCACGAGCCCGGCCTCCTTAAGCATCTTGATGCCGAGCCCGAGCACGCCAAGGATCATGAGCTCGCGGTAGACCTTGGTGATCATCTGGTGGTATTTGGGGTACGGCTCCACGCGCTTCTCGAGCACGTGGAGCAGCTTCTCGAACGCCATGACCACGAGCGCCAGCACCGTGAAGTTGAGCAGCATGCGCCAAAGCTCGACGTCATCGCCCACGCGGAAGAGCGGCGACTCGGCCATCCCGCTACTGTTTAACTGTTTAAATACGCAACTGACAGATAAAGAGACACAGACAATGAGAGAGGGTGCGACACTGAGCAGCTGAGAACAGCCAGCCAGCCAGCGCACGAAGAGCTCAGAAGAGCTAGCAACGCTCAAGGATCGATTTGAGGCTCGGACGCGCTGCTCGTGTGCCTGCCGTGTTTGGCGCTTCCTCTGCTGCTGTTGTAGAGTCGATCCAGTCGGCACCAGCAGATCGCGAGCCACCAGGAGCCAGTGGACGCAAGAAGGAAGCGAGAGCTCGTGCAGCTGGGCTCCCGAGGCAAATCTGGTAGATTGGCGCTCTCGGGGTAGACGCGAGTGGTCAACTTGGGGGTTCTGAGCTTTTGGTAATCACGTCCTTTACGCTGCATCCTTGGTTGACTGCTACTAAATTATTATATAGTAGCCTGCTGGGGGAAACTACCAGCAGACGACCAGCGTATGTATGTATATGTGCGGAGAGGGGTGGCTGTGGCTTCTCATACTGATTCGTTCTGAAGCCACAGACAACAGTGCAATCAACTGAGCCAGAAACGGATCGGCAGCCCACTTCTTCAGAGCAGATGGTCGGGTTGGAACATCTGAGAAGGAGCCACCTGGCGGAAGCGTCCGTTTAACCATCCATAACGAATTAAAAATTGTTGAAAGGACGCAACACTTCATGTCGTATATAAGTATATTTTATCGAAGAATATGTAAACAACGAGAAAATGTACTGATATGTGTTATTGATGCTGAATTATTAGTCATTCATATTCGGTTTTATGTTCCATTGTAATCATATTATGGATAAAAAAAGGATCAGTGATGGCTGGTCTCAGAAGGAAACAGCTGTTTCCACATGGCTGACTCGATCGTCTGACTCTCTTCTACCAATTGCGTAACAGCTCCAACTGAAGAGCTACACTCAGTAACGACATCTTAGTCCTTCAGTCCAGCCACCACCGAGTGCTGCTTGGCTCGCTCTCGTTGCCAGTGGGCACAATGGGAGTCTGCGAACCGCGGCGGCCGCGCGTGAAGTTGCTGATGAATTTGCTGCCAAAGCTCCGCACTCGCGACGAAAACGGCTGCAGCACGCTCTCTTCTTCTTCTTCTTCCTGCTGCTGCTGCTTGCGGCTCTGCTTCCAGTGCGCGTAGTTGAACTCGACGTTGCCCGGCAGCAGGAGCTCGCAGCTTGCTGTCGCGCTTGCGCGTGCGGAAGCGGTGCAAAATGCGGGTGCACCAGACGAGCAGCGTGAATTGGTGGCTGAGGAAGAACGGCATGAAGTAGAACTCGACATGGTAGCCGCCGACCTTGCTGTTGAAGTGGAGGCAATTGCAGAAGTCGTGGTGGTTGCCTTGGAGCGTTTATCACGATAGCAGTCATGTATGCCACCACCACGGGGCAATAAACCAGCTTCTCCAGCCCTTATGACGAGCGTGATCGTGTCCATGGTTAGTACGCCAAGCATCCAGAGGAAGTTGAAGAAGACCTCGCAGCATTTGGGCCACTCCCAGGGGAGCATGTCACAGAGAGCTACATGCGCGGTCGTGAGCTGCGCGTAGACGAAGAGAAATTCGAAGGACGTCCAGAGCTTGAGCACGAGTTGCCGTTGCGCGCAGCAAATGAACGGCAGCCAGAAGAGTACAGTCGCACAAAGCCCAACAATCGCGCTGCACGGAGCCACATCAGCGATGTCGGAGAGCAGAAGTACCGGAGTCAGTGCGAGTCCCATGAGCCCGAAGCAGTACAGCACTGCCAGCTGCCGCCGTTGCATCGCGGGTATCAAGCCGTTGACGCGAGGCCAAATGGTGTTTTCCGAGTCGAGGAGGATCGGAGCCCGCACGAGTTGGATATGAAGGGGCTGTCTGCGGATCTTGGTGCCCTCAATGCTCATATTTGCTGGTGGTGCTGTAGCTGGTGTTGGGGGTGACAGCGTATCGCTCGTTGGGTTGGCACGAGCTTGAGCAGCGCTACTAGTTGGTCGCAACTTGATTCAACAGCGATACCCAGACGACTGGGTTCACGAAATTGAGCCTGCTGGCTTTCGCTTCAGGTTGCGCAACACCTCGTATTTCCGATAACTGAGACGCACCAGCAGCGTGATCACCGTCGCCGTCGTGTTCGCGAGGATGTCTTTGGCCGAAAGCACGTGGGAGCTCACTTGCGCGATCGCGATATGCCTTCCTTCCTCAATCACGTTGAGCGACACGCCGATGCTAAGCGAGAGCAGGAAACAGACCGTGACGGACGCAACGATGCCCACGTTCAGCGTGTTCTGGAAGTACGTTTCGATGAGCAACAAGTCGGCAAAGTCGAGCCAGCAGGACGGGAGCAGCATCGCGCGCGTGTCGTGCAGGTAGAGTCCAAAGCAGATCATCCACGTGGTCGCGTTCATGAGCATGAACCAGTACTTGAACGCGTCAACGAGTACTTTCGCAAACTCGATTCGGAACGCAAACAGCACTTGGAACATCATTCAGAACTGGAGCCCGAGCGTGATCGGTCCTAGCAGTCGCCCCGTGGCCACGGACGAGAAGATCACTGCGAAGCGAAGCAGGAGCCCGCGCTGTACATTGGGAAGATGATGTAGCGCGTCGCGTGGATCACGCGGTTGAAGACACGGATCTGGCTCTGGGTGAGCAGACACTGCTTGATCGTGAGCAGCGGGTCGAACGACGGCAGCTCCCCGCTCGCGACGATCTCGTAGAGCACGCGCCGAAGCCGCAGGGTGTTGATGGTGGTGATGATGCGCTTCGCTTGAGATCAGCTGAATCATCGTGTCATGGAAGCGCATAGCCCGACGGCAGCTTGCCAGTAAAGCAACTGCCTATCGCACCCCGAACGCTGTGAGCCCCTTGTTGCTTGCTCGCTGCTGTTAGCTCGGGAGTAGTGTAATATATACTTAATAATAATACCGAAGCTATAACTGGAAACACTGAAATGCGCTTCACTGAAACTGATATGTAATGATAAGATGGCTACATGTGCTGAGACGGGGTGATGCCGAACCACATCCGAATAGGTTGTAGCTTTCAACATGTGCGGATCTTAGCTTTTTCATTCTCACAATGCCCACGTTGTCGAGCAGGTTTCGCCATGGAGAGTAGTCTTGCTGTTTGGCCTTCAAAGGTCTTGGAGGACTCACTTTAGCTAAATGCTTGGACAACACTCGACGGAGGGGTACTCGGACGTAGCGTGTCGACCTGCTTGGGGTGGCTGGAGCTCGAACTGGCGAGAGCGGTGGCCTGGGGTTCCGGGAGGTCTCTTGGCCGAGGACAAGGCTCTTTTTGCGCTGTTCGCTGCCTATTGTTTTGCCTCCAGCTCACGTAGTCGTACTCGACGTTGCCGAGTATCATGAGGAACTCGTGCTCGCTCGTGCGCGTGCGGATGCGGTGCAGGATGCGAACGCACCAGCCGAAGATCGTGAGTTCGCGACTGCAGTAGAACGGCACGACCCAGAACTCGACCTCGTGGCTCCCGACTTTGCTATTGAACAGCAGGCGGTTGTGGAACTCCCAGCGGTCTTGCAGAAAGATCATGTAGAAAAGCACCCCCCTCACGACCATACTGAGCCCCACGAACAGCGCTGCGAACCAGGTTTTCCACTGTAAACGCTCTTTCATGACGGGAGTGAGCGCATCGGCGGTCAACACACCCTGGGTCCACAGAAAACACCCGAGGACGCCGCAGCAATGCATCCAATTCCAGCCGAGGATGTCACAAAGACACAGATGTGCAGTCGCGAGCTGGAAGTACAGGAACAGAAAGTCGAACGACGTGCAGAGCCTATGCAGGAGACTGCGTTGCAAATGGCAGGAGAACCAGACCCAGAAGAGCAGCGTTGCCCCTAGACCAACGAGAGCAATGACTGGCGCTGCTTCATTTGGGAGTCCCTGAATCGCTGGCTGGAGAGCAGTGGTGGAGATAAATGCCCCGATGAGCCCACACATATAGAGCACTCGAACCACCCCGGGTTTCGCTGTTAGGCTGGATGAACTCACGTACGGACAGAGCGTGTTTGCCGAGTCAAACAAGGTCGGAGCGCCGATGAACCGAAATTGGAGAAGCCGTTCGGTATCGAGACACTCGACTGTGACTCGTCTTGTGGACTCGAACTGGATCACAGAGTACGGCGCGACGCTGATGAACTGCCCTTGCTGCTGCAAGCTCAGCTTGATCCTGCAGCGGTACCCAATCGATCGCTCCCAGGTGGAGCCCTGCTTCGAGCTCTTGATCGCTTCGAGTTTGCGATAGGACAAGCGGATCGCGAGCGTGATCATCGTCACCATGGTGTTCACGAGAATGTCTTTCCGCGAGAGTGCATGATTGTTGATCTTGAGGAGCTCTTCCGAGAACGCGTCGTCGATCGCGTTGAGCGAGACGCCGATGACGACCGCCAACAGAAAGCACGCCGACGCGGTCGCGGTCCTCGCGACGTTGGTCGTGTTCTGGAAGTACGTCTCGATGAGCAGCATGTTGACATAGTCGACCAGGCACGACAGCAGCATCAGCGCGCGCGTGTCTTGCAAGTACCAGGTAAACGCCACGGTCCAGACCACTGCGTTCATGGACAGGAACCAGAACTCGAACGTCGCCATGAGCACCTTGACGTACTCGTGACGGAGCGCGAAGACCACTTGGAAAACGATGGGGAACTGCAGCACGAAGCTGATCGGCCCAAGCACCCTCCCGGCGGCCGCTGGCCCAAACACCACGACGAAGCGCAGCAGGAAGCCCGTAACGTACATGGGGAAGAGGGCACGGAGGGTCTTGGTGATGAACAGGTTGAAAAGCCGGATCTGCCGGGGAGTCAGGAAGCGCTGCTTCACCGTCACGGCCGGATCAAACGCCGGCAGCGCCTCGCTCGCGACGATCTCGTAGACGACGTTGGGATGGAGATGCTGCGGAGGTGGCGGCTGGTGGTCTGAAGGCGCTGGGTGAATCATCAATTCTGTCGGAGCTGCCGAGTCATCCCAGCACAGTGGTTGATTGCGAAAGAGGTGTCAGGAATGGCTGGGCTTGTGAACTCGGAGGTGGGAGTTCTCTAGCAAGCGAGCAGGTGGCTCTCTGGCTGGTCATGCGTGTCGTCATCATAATTTTGGTATTTTCTAGAAATATGGTGTACGAAGATAGCCTGCTTTGCTCTATTTCAAGCCCAGCAAAGTGAACCCATTTCACAAATGGGTTCACTGTTACTGTACTGTAAACCGCATAAAATTTGGCACACTCGACTTTGGAACGTCGACGTACAGTTAAACCAGTGTTGGTGAAAATGTTTTTCGATAACAACGTTCGAACCGTTGTTTCGTTCAAACAAGGCGATACAAACATTTGGACGAACGATAAAAACATAAAAACATAAAGACCTTCTCGATCCTTACCGTAGTCGGTTCAACTGTGGCCCCTACGGTTGGATCTTTCAAACAAACAAACAAATCAGCATCAAAGGCGTCCAAGAAAGCGAGAGAGAGCGAACCCGAGCGCGATCGCCAAGCAAGTCTGCTGTGAAGGGAGTGGCGAAGGTGGAGAGCTTGCGCCGCAAGTTGCGGGAGGTGAGATTGCGATCTGTACAATGTGTCTATGTATAATGCACTTAGCATCCAGTGCGTTTGCAACACACAACGAGTTCTATACTAATACTTAACTTTTATTTTCAGACTCAAGCGACCAACACATGGGTTGGCAACAAGGCGCAGAGCGCACGCACTTTGCCAAGTTGGATGAACTGTGCAACAGATGGCAATTCTACCATCACTGCCGCCATTGCAAGGCGGCGAAAGAGAAGGACTCGGCAGTGCACGTCGAGAAGATCATCGGTCGGTAAGAAAACTTCAAGAAGCACCTCAGCATCTGTCCATACGCGCCAGCACTCGGTCGACATATCAGCATCGCACAGCAGCACGCGTTTCTGACCCCAACTCACCTATCGTTGTCGAAGAAAGTGAATGGAAGCGGTGCGAAGCAAACTCACATATCGCGGTTCTTTTCTGTCACCCATAACCCAGACAACATACGTGAGTTCGAGCGTCTACTTTTGGAGTTCAAGCCGACAATCAGTTGCCTGATTCGTTTGTGGATCGCCCCTCAACGGTGAAGCTCATGGAATTCATGAATCCGATCAGCGCGGCCTCGATTCTCTCACGCAGGCGTTTGGGAGTGCAAGTTTTAGATGAGCACGCTTCGAACGGGTCGTGGCAAGATGCACTGGTACTTCGACAGGTGCAAAAGAGAACAGGCAGCTGTGTGAATTTCCTGGGTGACGTGTGGCAAAACATCCCCAAAACTCACCTTCTCGGGTGCCAATCATCGCTGTTTGGCAACCTCCACACCCTTGGACTGCTTCCCACCGGATCCCGACACAACGGACTTGCTCTCACAGATCAGATAGAACAAGTCATCCATGGCGCGATCAGAGGTGGGTGGGTCGTTGGCGCGGTGGTGACCGACAACATCGGACAATGCGGTCGCGCCCGTCGAATTCTCACTCTTCGCTGGCCGAAGGTGATCTTCCTCACCTGCTTCGCTCATGACATCAACAATTTGGTGAAAGCTATATTACTGTAAGGACTGACCATCACTCATGTGATTGGTGTCCTGATCTTTGTCCCCTTCCCCGTTATTACCATCATTCCTAAATTTAGAGTAAACAAATAGCGTAAACACTGGGGCACGTGCCTCACGTGCTTGGCACGTGTCCCAGTTGAAGATTCATTTATCACAGTCAAGAAATCTAAAAGACTTCAGTGGCACATAGACACGTGGCTGTGTCCTACACCAGTGGTGCGTGTCTGTGTCCAACACAAAGACATGTGCCTGTGTCCTACGCTCTATGTCCTACCCAAGGACGGCCACTGGAGAGAAACAAAGAGGAAGAAGTAGGAACAAACAAAACACAACAGCTATCCATTCTCAGTTTCCAATTTACCAACAATCAACCACTTCCTCCTCCAACCTCGTCTTCTCCCTCCTCCGTCTCCTCCTCTCCTCGC
>JAASGK010001135.1:0-12092 GCA_023334195.1 Globisporangium emineosum
GCAGCGCGTGCGAACAGGGCGAGTGTGAGACGTTCCGGGTCTGCAAGAACCCTAGACCGTACAGGAGCGGCAGCATCTTGCGTCACGGGCTGGTCAGGTATAAGACCTGTTCCAGGCTGTGGAACCGAGATACGAACGCCGCGTTGAACATCTGGAAGGTGGCTACGAGTGCGATCCGAGGAGAGGGTCGTCCCGCGTACCTTCGAAGGGCCAGAGGCTCGATCAGTGGTGCTACGTCAGTAAGGAACGAAGTTCCCGGGTGTCTTTCGACGCTTCGACGCGACCACGATTTAACGTAAAGCGCATGAAAACAAATCTTTGGCGGCAACTGGAGCACTATATCTGAGGACCGACGTTCAAACAACAATCTCAGACCTCATCGGATCCTGGTAATACTGTAATAAATCCAGAGAACATGAGCACGATGTTGCGCGGGGGTTGCACGAAATACAGACAGCACTTTGGTGTGGCCGGGGTGCGTTCGTCTTCCCGAGTCTGATCAACGAAGAACAAGCGATCGGAATTTTGGTGGCGGGGACGTTCATGTTCCCGTAAGTTGTTGTTCTATCGCAACTGATGGTTAAAGCCCTCGGCAATAACCAAGAGCCTTTGTGTTGTGCTTGAAGCCTGATTGATCATATCACTTTCATCGTCGCCTCGCCATGTCTCTGCTTTCCAGCGTCGAAGAGGAAGACGTGCTCCCGCACATCGAATGCCGTTGTTTCGCCCTCCGCTCAGTCAATGGTGATCACCGCCAGTCGACTGGACGCAGAATCCGAGGAACGCAGTGTGGTCTGCTTGGTCGGCGACCGAGATCGGAGCTTTCCATTTGGGCCGGTAGAACCACTATCCTGGCCTTCTTCCTCATCTTCCCAGGCTCGCGTCTTCACTTGGCTTGCGACTCTCCGAATCAAACCAGAAGAGCCAAAACTACTAGTGGCGCCTAAGACATTTTGCTCCAAAGAAGATTGGACTTTCGCATTATATAGCCGCGCAGCTGCTTTCGAAGTCGACCGACTCGCCTGGAAGCGCTCGCCGTCGATCGTGTGGTAGATGAGGTAGCAGGTTCGGCAGACCTGGACCATCTCGTACTGCTGCGGGAGCTTCTTGGAATCGTGGAACTCGACTGTCAGGCAAACCAGTAGGGATATACAGAGTTGCATCCAGTTAGAGCCTGACACACGCACATCAGTAGCAAAGATTCTTGGACATACGAATCATGTACGTACGCGGCTTGACTTTGAACGCGTCGGACTTTGGGTTCCAGATCGTACTCTGCAGCATGAAGATGCGCCGCTGCAGCAATTTCGTGAACGCGTCCTGCGAATGCGAGCGCATGGCCATGGCGGAGACGGCGAGTTTCGCTTCGGCGTGTGCACCAAAGAGCTCCAGGTACCTGGACTCTTCCTCGCTCAGGTTCAGTGACTATAGAGAAATTGAACTGACGATTAGTCTTAACGGCTTGAAAGTAGTTTTAGTAAATCTGGTTCCTTGTACGCACTTTTCGCGTGATCCGCTGGAATTCGTGCGTCGATGGAAGCGGAACTTTGAGCGCCGCAGCCGACGCGAAGATCTTGCAGTGGCAGAAATGGCTCCCCGTGCAAATCTTGGCTCCTGGGTACGTTGCAGACTATCAACAACCAATTTTACATGTCAATGGAACATAGAAATTCGCCACCATTCGTAGTAGTAGACTACTAATACTACTACTACTACGTAGTAATATAGAGCAAGCAACTTACCGATGGTCGCTGAGTCTTTTTTGTTTGCTTGCCATTTGCATTTGCTGCCGCCGCCTTTGTATTTGCCTCGTCACGGTTTTTCAGGTCCGAGAAGAACACGACGTGGCTCACGCGCACCAGCACGAGGCGATTCGTGCTCGTGACCTGGAACTCGCCGTAGAGCAGCCGCAGTTTGTCCTTGAACGCGACTTCCACTTCGTGGACGACTTTCCGGAGCTCGCTCTTGATGATCTCCTGCAAGTGGTGCTGCTGATGGCTCGCTTCAGGGTGCGGAGGTCGTACTCGTCTTGTAGTACCAGTAGACAGCCTCACGCTAGCACCAGCAGCTGACGCCGATCTCGGCCGTGGAATGGTTTCGTGCTTCTCACTAGCCGTCTCGCATGTTGCAGCAGTAGAAGTACTAGCAGCTCTCTTTGTCGCCTGAGCCATGTTGTAAAAGTACGACTCCTCCTTCTCTATCTGCAACACGCAGATACACGAGGCGGTCGCGTTGAACTTCGCGACAAACGTGCCTTGGTACAGCGGATGCTGCTTGGAAGAAGGCGTGAAGAGCTGCAGAAGGAAGCTCGCCATCCACAACTGGGACGACGGCTGGCAGAGCGCGGTGTTGAACTCCAGGTCGCTCAGCGTCGAGTACCGGATGCTCCCATCGCGGTCTTCCTGGTGATTTATTAAGGTAAGAATTTTGATATTAGTACCTTAGTTCGCTTGTGAGTTATGAGTCGATGGCTAGACGCTCTCGTACATGCAGCAGCACGGCGATGTGGCGCGAGAGCAGCGTGGGGTCGCTCTTGCGCACAAAGTGCTTCTTGATCGCAATCGCATTGAGCTTCTCGTCGTGCTTCTTCAGGACTTCCTATAAATACAAGACAAGAGACAAATTAAGGCGCCAGTGTAAGTTGTAAATGCCCGCCCACTATGTGTATATTATTGAGGACGACTGCAGCAAAAGCGTACCCCAGTTATGGATGACGTGAAGTACCAGGCGCGCGGCGTGCCTCCTTGGATCACAATCGCGTCAACGATGTCCACTTTGGTCTTCCGCTCCCAGAGCTTCGTGTAGATCCTATAGTCATCGACAGAGAGAGAGAGGTAGGATGTTAGACTCATCAACTACAAGCACAGCTGCTCACAGTAAGCTGCTGTTGCTGCGAGCGTACTCAACCCAGCGCTGCTTCTGGATCTTGGAGCTCTGCGCGGTTCGCTCCACGAGGTCAACGCCCCGTAGACTCAGGCCACCACCATCGCCAAATGACCCCACAGCGTCGTGGAAATTATGATTGTGACAGCGCTGTAGAGCCCTCTTGGAGGGCGAACTCAGAGCTGATGCGGATGCTGGGTGGCTGGACGCCATGGAGCTCTTCCTGGGCATTGTGGTGCTGGTGGAAGCAAAATGCGGCCACTGCCAGTCCGACCTTCAATTGCTTTGCAGTTTCGTTTGTGGCGTCTGAAGCTATTTTTCACACGATAAAGCACAGCTGGGGTCAATGTAAAACCTGTTGGCGTTTTAAAAAATCTTGAAAGGACGCAGCACTTGGATTGGCTGCGAGTTCAGCGTGCACAAAAACGATAGTGACGATAGTGAGGTTATAGAAAGAGATCCCAGTGAGAAAGCGCGAGCTGCGAATTCGAGCTCGTTTTTGGCCAATGAATGCTCAAGACATAAAATTCCGATGCTTGCTCACGTTCTATTGGTTACAAATCAGGATCCTCAATGATTGCAGTTTCAAACATCAACTTTTAATTTGCGTGTATTAGGAACCTCTGATACTCTCAAAAATCAAATCAAATCATATTTCAATAAATAAAACCTTTTGAACACAAGTACCCATTATAAAAGGTTTGAAAACTTTGGCTTCGATGTGGACCACCCAGTTTTCCCACTTTTTCGCGCGCATTTCCAAAGAATCAAGCGCCGGATATCGACGTCTTGCTCACATACAAGACCCTAATATCAAAAAAAAAAATTCCAGCAGCTCAACTAACCCGCACGTACAAAGAGGCAACCAACCTCCAAGTTCAATCAACCCGTGCGTGCGAATGATGTCAGAAGCCACGTCCCACGCCGTCTGCGTGCTCAAGAAGTACAGCACGTGCTCTGCCGTGGACAAGGAGCGCGTGCTGCGCTGCGAGCGCGCTAGCTGCCCCAAGTTCATCCACCGCTCCTGCTCGCTGCGCGTGACCGAGCCCTTCCGCAACGACGCCGAGCCCTTCCGCGTGGTGTGCGGCAAGCGCTGCTTCAACGCGCTGAGCAAGGGCGCGGCAGTTGCTGCGAATACTCTGACGCATACTGCTACAACCGCGTCGTTTCTCAGACCCAGTGTGAGCGGCGATGACGGCACCAACAAGCCCCCGGTGGTCGTACGCGCAAGCCCGATCGAGCGCAAGAAGCGATCACCCTGGAACAGCGACGGCCCGACGCCAGCGATCAACTCACTCGCGGTGCTACTCGACTGGCTGCGCGACCCGAAGAACTATGCGCGCTGGGTGAACAACGGAGAGGAGAACAAGTTCGAGACGAAAGCGGCCATGGCGGCGCAGATCCTCGCTCTGATCAAGGCCCGCGGCGTCGACACGGACCGCAACCCGAACGACGTGTTCGCCAAGATCTACCAGCTCGAGAAGAGCTTCGCCGAGGCCTCCGAGTGGCTGCGCGAGAACCAGGATACCTCCATGGACACGACGCGGCTCGTTGAGGGAGCAACGAGGCGCTGTACCTACTACTACGAGCTCGTGGACTCCATGGGAGTCGACCATTCCAAGGACAAGAGCAACGGAGCCGCGTCGACGTCTGCTTCGAGTGGTGCCCGCAAGAGAGGTGCCGCTGCTGCTGCTAATGACGCGGACAAGGACCCTGATGCTACCAAGAGACAGCATGTGAGAGCGTCCGGGCGGGAGCTCCGCCCGAGAAACGTCGAGATGAACAACAAAGCAGCCGCGAACATCCAGGCCACGATCGCGGCGCGCGTCGCAGCATCCAAGAAAGGACCAGCGACGCCAGAGAAGGCACCAACGCCGACGACGATCACCCCAGTGCTGATGAACCACTCGTTCCTCAAGGCAACGAGCAACGCGATCGCTCCAAAGAAACCAAATCAAGAATCTGTCAACGCTGCGCACATGGCGGCGATCAACGCCTCGTTCATGCTCGCGAACACCATCGCTGCCGCCAACGCACAGCCTCCGAAAACGGCTCCAGCGGCAACATCAACGGCCACAACCACAACCACAGCAATCGTATCTGCGACTCCTGCGAATAGTTCGTCGTCTACTTTCGGCGGCTCGCTCCGACAAACGCCGACCTACCCGTCGTCCTTGCGACCAAAGCCTGCGATTCTGGGGACCACTGCTGCGGGGCTTGCGGAGCTGAACGCCGCGAAAGCCAGGCAAGCTGCCGCAGCCAAGGCGGCTTCGGCGACGACCTCTTCAGCTGCTTCTAGCGCTTCGACTGCTTCAACTGCGACGACAGCAAAGTCGCCAGCATCGTCAACTGGTACGACTGCCAGTGGCTCTCCGGGCGCGACCCCTCCGATGGGCTTCAGCACGTCGATGCTGCAGGTGAACAACTCGATGCTGCAGGCCACGGCCGAGAAGCTCCAGGCGGAGGCCAAGATCGCGACGATCACGGCGAACACAGCGCTGCTGCGCGCACGGAAGACGCTCCGCGACGAGGGCATCCCGCAGACAGAGATCGACGCGGTGCTGCCTTTGGCGCGCCATTAAAGGGTCTCCCCACCACACCACCAACTCTCTCATTTTAGTTAGCAACAGCGAGCGAGAGAGACAAATCTATTTGTGCTGCTCATTCCTTCTTGCATTTTCGGTTACGTGTCCGTTCTTTGTGTATTAACTGTGAGTGCTGCAACCTGTTGGTTCATGTTGGACGTGTTCAGACAGCTCAAAATGGGGATGAAGGAAGAAGTGGAATGGCTACAGACATGTTCTCAAGAGCTCTTCAGCTGAGTCTCTGGTTCAGATACAGATCAGCACTGCAAAACCGCAGAGAGCCCGAGAGAGTGGTGCAAAGTTGGTACAGTGGTGACTCTCAAAATGATGATGCGCAAACCAGGCAGACAGTCGAACGACCGAGCGAACGAACGCTCGGAACAAAGTGGAGGCATGGCTCAAAAGCTCCACGGTGTTAGTGCCGTAAGACAGCGATTGAGAGCGAGAGCGGAGATTACGACACTGTTGTCGCTTTCAGAGAGAACAAGCGCGCATATTCGCCCACGCGCAGCAGAGCACTAGCAAGCGCCTGCACGACGCGAAGACCAACGGCGATGGCGATGAAAACAGCGGCGCTAGTGACGCTGGCGATGGCCGCTCTCCTGGGATGGGGAGTGGACGGCGCAGAGAGCTCCATGGGGACGCTCGTGAGCTGTTCAACGGACGGCGGTGGCTGTCTGTGGATGGGGAAGCACGGCGATGCGGTCGAGGCCCACGCGCTGCAGAGGCTGCTGCTCGCGGAGACCGACATCGGTGACCTAGACCAAGCCGCTGCGCTGCGCAACCTCCAGACGCACATGGCGTACATCGAGCAAGTCCACCGATACGCGCAGCGCGTGGGGCACGCGTTCTCTTACAAGATGGGCGTCCACGAACGCCACTTGCTGAGCGCGAGCGACGCGACAATCGCGAAGAATCGGCCGTACCTGCCCGAGGCGTTTGTCCACCGAGAGATGAAGCACAGCGGATCGCGTGTGGCCGTGCGCCAGCTCTCAACGATGGCTGGGAGCACCAGTAACAGCGGCAGTGCGTCGTCTATTTCTACGACGCTCAACTGGTGCACCTCCGATAACCCGCAGAACCGCAGCGTGTGCTCGGGCGTGAAGAGTCAGAAGAACTGCGGCAGCTGCTGGGCGTTTGCTGCGTCTGACGCCATCGAGACGGCGGTCGCGATCGCCGCGAACCAGAGCGTCGCAGTCTCACTCGCGCCGCAGCAGTTCCTCACGTGCAGCAAGCGCGAGACGGAGCAGACGTTCACGTACTGCTGGATCGGCAGCGGCTCGCAGAACAGCGGCAATGGCCCCTCGTGGGCGTCCTGGATGGGCGTGACCATGCGCTGGCGGTCGGTCAACAACGGCTGCTCCGGCGGGATGACCCACGGCGCGTTCATGGACGCCGCGCAGCTGCAATACGGTCTCGTCACGGAGCTCGAGCTGCCCTACGACGACGAGTCGAGCACGTCAACGTCGAGTTCCAGCTCGACAGCTTCGAGCGCCACGTGCGTTCGCGCCTCGAACCAGACAGCCGCGGCGGCGAGCATCTCGGACTGGACGCAGGTCGTCGGCAAGGACTGTTCGCTGAGCAGCGACCCGAACGTGCTGCTCAAGAGCGCGCTGCAGACCCAGCCGATCGCTGTCGCGCTCAACGCCGAGTACCCGTTCTCAGACTACAAGGGCGGGCTGTACAGCTGTCCGAACAGCGGCAACCTCGCCTCACAGACCGACGTGAACCACGCGCTCGTGCTCGTCGGCTACGGCACCGACGCCCAGGCGGGCGACTACTGGATCCTGAAGAACTCGTACAGCAATTCCTGGGGCGAGGACGGGTTCATGAAGCTGCTGGCGGACAACAAGGCGAACTGCGGGATCAACCTCTTTCCCGTCGTGCCGATTGGCGCGAAAGCTGGAGTCGTGACGACGACGGTCGATGGTGGCGGCGAGAAGCTCTTTGTGGGGCTGAGTCTCCGCGTGTGGCTCGTCATCGCGATTGCGACAGCAGCGACCACCGTCGTGCTCACGGCCGTTGGCGTCACTTGGTCCTACAGACAGCGCGCCGCGATCCGCGCCCGGACACAGGGCGGAGCGTACATGAGGTACTAACTGCCTTTGCGGCTTTGAAAAGGCTACAGGACCGAGCGAAATACGCCTCGCTCAGACTGCCAGGTGCGTTGCCTCACGTCGTGGATAAGAACTATGTAAATCATTTTTTGAATGTTTCTCGCACGGGTATGTCGGTCTCCCAGCTTCCACTGCTCGCTGAGACTTGGGAAGCCAAGTTACTATGTAACTGCTACTGAAGTATCACTATCGCCCACGTGAAATGAACCAGCGTTGCGCTGATACAATCAGTGCAGTGAAAAAACTCCGACCAATGAGGATTCTCGCACGGTTGTTTCTCCCATGGTGGCACGGAGGAAAGACGGAAAATGGAGCTCATGGTTCTCTGAGGTGACCATCCGGACAAGAAGAGATTAATTCCGCACGAACGAAACGGCACATGAGCTGCCTGCCATCGGCTACTGAATACACAGGGTATAATGGTTGAGGAGTTCAATTCGTCATTGGTCGGTCATATTTAATAATTGATGTTGCATTGCTTTAGTACTCTACAACGTGGTGGGTGCTCTTGGAACTTGTGTTTCAAATATACATATGCACTGCTCACTGGGCTGAAACTAACAGGCTACGACAGGGAGCGCGGTTGTAGAGAGAGAAGAAGAAGAAGACCAGAAGCCCGCTCTGCAGGAGTTCTCCAGACGCCACTGCTCGTGCTTGGCCGCGAGCTTCAGGCGTCGGGCGCGACCTTCTGCAGCTAGCGCGCGGTCTTGAGGAACACCTTGGGCGCGACGTGTGCGAAGCGAGTAGTGGTGGCGGTGGTGGCCGCAGGTGTTGCTGTCGATGCCGATGTGGCAGCGGTTGTGGTCGTGGTGGTGATTGTGGCCACCACGGCGCCTCTCGAGGCTCTGAGCGAGCTGACGTCGTTTGGACGGCGCGATCTGGTCGGATGGTCACCGTGGGTGCGATTGCTGGCGCTGCTGGAGATCTTCGAGCTGCTGCTGTTGCTTCTGCTCTTGCGCGCTTCGGCTTGGCCGATGAGATCGCAGCCGCTGTGAAGGGTCGAAGCTTCCGGTGCTGTCGAAAGTGGGGTTGCACGCGAGCTCGAGGACGTTGTCATATGGGACAATATTTATTTTAAGCATCCAGGATTGAAAAAGAGCACTTTTTTATATCAGATAAAAAAAGAGGGTGGAGGATCAAAGAAAATTCACACAGAAAGTTCGCAGGCGCTGCACACAAGTCACATGAGAAAAAGAGAGAAAATGAAATGCTATGTGAACAGAAGATGATCACATGCACTTGTCCAGACGAAGAAAGTTCGGCCACAAAATGAAGGAGGCATTCTTCTTATGCGAGTACCAAACGATTGTGTTAACTGTTCTCACATCTTGAAAGTTGTTCAACCTTCCAATGTGAAAGTTCTACTTTGGTTGGGAAAATTCTCCGTACGTTAGTGATGACACGACATTATTTTCATGTCATCAGCACGATAGAGCTTTGTCATGAATCCGAGATTCAAATGTCTGAGCTTTTCGCATTTTCAAAACAGACTTGGAGCGATCAAGTCTAGTTGAGCTAAGCGAGAGCGGCCATGGGGATGACCAAGTTGAAGGTGTTGGCATTGAAGTCCTGCGGCAGCGCGACTACCAATCGAAGGATGAAACAATCGAAGCAGTTCAAGGCTACCATGCGTGCGTCATGAGAGACTTCAAAGTGGTTGCAAATGACAAGCGACGGTACAAAGTTGTCTGCACAGCCCAGAATTGTGGATTCGTCGCGCAGTTTGCTTTCAAGTCCTCGTTCAAGCGACCGCCCAAGTTGATGCCCCACACTTGCCCACCAGGTCTGTCCATCGAAGGAAAACGGAGATGCTGCACCGCAAAATTTCTCGTGAAGCACACGGACCTACGTGAGTTCTTTCTGAACTATGGACGCAACATATCGCCGATACTCATCAAGCGGAAAGCGGAAGAGTTGGGCATGTGTCCGACATACATGAACTGCGTCAACGCGTGCAAGAAGCTCATGGAGGAAGTGCTCGGTAATGGCTTTACTCAGTACCACAGCATTCCGTCATATATTGATGAGCTGATCAAAAATGGGCACAAGGCGGCCTGCGACGTGGTGACTGGAGTTTTTCTGCGTCTGGCGGTTGTGTACAGAGAAAGTATCCGACCCTTCTCTCAGTACCCACAGCGTGGTTTGAGCACCGATGGGACATTTTGAAGACCTCGGTTGGTGGGACGCTTCTTGTTGGTTGCTTTCGGAATGGGAACGGCGAGCTTCAAATTGTGGGGATCGCAATTGTGGCGATCGAAAACCAAGTGAACTGGGAGTTTTCCTTCGCTTTTTGACCAGCAACGTTGGCGTGCGTCCGGGCTTCCTGGTATCTGATCGCGATAAGGGGCTGGTTCCAGCTATCTTGGCGCTTGACTCGGTGACACATCATTTTTCTGCTTCCGTCATCTCATGGAAACTTCGACCGCAAGTTCAAGTCAAAAGCATTGAAAAGTTCTGCTTGGAGTTTGGCGAGAACCAGGACAGAATCTCAATTCGACAAGCAGACTCAAGTTTTGAGCAGCATGAATTCGAGTGCAAAGAAGTGGCTTATGGACGTCGGAGAGGAGAAGTGGTCACTGTGCTGCAGTCCCTGTCCTCATTACGGCACACTGACTTCGAACAACGTCGAGTCGATCAACGGAGTCTTACGCGGTATTCGCAAGCTCCCAGTGTTGAACTGTCTCATGGCTATTGAGCGCTACATCAGAGCGAAGTGGATGACAAGTGGTGCAGCTGCCAACTCATGGGGAGTGCTGACTCAGAGGGCGTCAAAACGGGTTACAAGAAATCTGAGTTTAAATGAACACGTTTAAGTTTCTCAGTACAGCAAGTCATCATTCATTGTTATTGAAAAGTAGAAGCGAGGCGATCCTCCACTCGAGTATTCCATCTTGCTCACAGGGGCGCGGGCTGTGTGCAGTTATGGCTTCGACAAAGACATGAATGCTCCATGCAACCACTCACTTCTGTGTCTTCAACAACTCGGCAAAGAGGAAGAGCACCACCGCTTTTCCGATGACACGTGGGAA
This sequence comes from Globisporangium emineosum, assembly GCA_023334195.1. Taxonomy (NCBI): domain Eukaryota; phylum Oomycota; class Peronosporomycetes; order Pythiales; family Pythiaceae; genus Globisporangium; species Globisporangium emineosum. The sequence goes on from JAASGK010001135.1 coordinate 10,615, forward strand.
GCGAGCACGTATGCAGCGGGATATAAACACGACAGCGGCGACCTGATGCTCCCACCCATTTTGAAGGCGTCAGTTGCTGAGAGTATCTGCTCCACACCGAAAATTACCAAGCGCAGAGGCAGACCATGGAAGTGTCATCGTCGAGAAAGCCAAGCAGCAACATTGGCCCTGGGTGAGACATCGAGTAAACGACATCGGTGTTCAACCTGTGGTGAGAAGGGGCACAACAAGCGCCGTCACCGATGCGAAGAATCTCAAACCTGAAAGTCTTTGTAAAGGCTGTGGACCTGCACCCATTTGTATTTTCTCTGTTCTTGATACGATGCCTCTTCCTTTGAAGTTCAGTTACCTGGCACTAATCTCCTTAATATATGATCATAAATAGTACAATGGACCCACGCGCCACGAACATAGTACCACTTCGTCATGACTGTTTTCATTCAAAGTCATTCGCTTCTATCATCCAGTCTATCATCACAAAAATACAGTGACTCATGACTCGGACATTTTCAACATGTACCGCTCAATGTGTCACAAATATTGTACCACTTCAACCTGAATGACATAAATAGTGCAATGTATCCGTGTGTAACCCACAGCGAGCCAAGAGCGAGATCCATGGAAGAGTTGCCTTCTGCTTGTGGGTTGCGCTGGACTTCAACCTGAGCCGAAACTGACTTTTGTATGGGAGAAGCCCACGGGAAGAAGCATGGAATAATGGAGCGATTGCACAGCGGCAGGAGCCTGGAGAGACCGAGTGCGTGGTTGTCGCCAAGCACGGCAGTCGAAGATTCACAGAGAAGACCGGAGCCAGCAGGACGCAGGCAAAAGCAGTGAAGACGAGCAGCAAGCTCGGTGTGCGAAGAGCAAGGGTGAGAGGACGAGACGCTCGAGAGAAAGCGCGGTGGACACGAGAGAGACAAGATAGAGACGCGAAGAGCGTGGAAAGATGAGAGCGACACGAAGCGATGCAGGCGAGAAGTCGCAAGTACGATCCGAGCAAGGAGAATATCTTGTTAGGTGGTAAGAGTGTATGGGAGTGCCTGTATGTTCGTGTGTGTGACGTCACGGGCCACCACCTGAGCCAAAAGAGCAGGAGGGCGGTGGCTGCTGTGTATTGCAGCGAGAAGGACAGAGTGTGAGCGTGGACGTGGTGTAGCTGAAGCGCGTGTACTCGTGAGTGCCGTGGTTTGTTTGTCGGTGTCTGGGTGTTTGAGATGGCGCGGCTGTGTGGTTTGGATACGCGTGTAACGAGCGCCTGGTGCTCACGCACCACGGCGGTTGAAGCATGCGTCTTTGCACTGCGAGGTAGTCACAGAAGCCGTGGAGAACGTGTGGACTGAAGCCGTGCACTTGCGTGAATAAACACAGAATGAACATTGGGCATTTGTATGAGGTTTCGATTCTGACTCCCTCTATTTCTGCTTCAGATAAGGTTGCGTGAGATCATACATCCGGAAAACGTTACACGTGTGTCA
>JAASGK010001136.1:0-12086 GCA_023334195.1 Globisporangium emineosum
AATGTGAAAAATTGACTTTTCTCTTTCAATTTTTACTCTTTTTGCATGTGGTTTTCTGTGTTCTCTTTCTTTTTTGCCATGAAAGCTCCTGTTTGAACAGCGCTTTCAAAAATGAAAAATTGAAAAAGAAAATCGAAAAAACCGGGTGTATAAATTATTGGGTAACAGCGGTGGGACTATGTCTGTACATAATTTCTTAAACCATTAAACTGCATTAGCAGATAGCCTTTTGCATGAATCATGCGATTTGAGAGGGTTTCCTCGAGAAAATCGCAAACAGCCGCGCCAAAATGGCCAAAGCGGCACTTTTCCGCCGAAAGAGAACCCGAAGAAGCGTGGAGGCGAGGCGAGGCGATCCACGCACGCGTCGACCAAACTGGCCGCGTCACCACCAGGACCAACGAACCGACCGACCACGTTCAACAAAGCTGTGACACAAGTCGCGCGAGAGCGAGTGAGTGCGTGGCGCAAAGAGAGACAGAAGGAAGGAAAGTGGGTTGAAAAGTGCTTCTTTGTTCTTCTGTAATTACGTCACTTGGCGCGCATGATCCCACTCGTGAAGCGCGAGGCGCTCTCGCCGCAGGTCCATTCCCAACAACAACAGCCGCAGCACCAACTGCTTGTGCTGCAGCCCCCTGTTGCACCCCTGACGCAGAGCAGAGCCGCCCCGGGAGTGCGTCACGCGGAGAGCGCCGACCTCTCGATGAACGCGATCAATCCGCACTGTGCACTGGTGGTCACGCAGCACCCGCCGGCGAAGTGGTACAAGGACCAATTCGGCCGCAAAGCGACGTTCGAGATCCAGCTGCAGCGCGTCGGCCAGTGCTGCGCCTCGTGCGTCGACCAGCGCCATCTCGCGGTGCAGTTGCTGTATGAAAATGGGTACGTTGTTGGTTGTGTGCTGGTTGTACGCTGGCTGTGATGAAGACAAATGACTGGTTGCTTACGCATTTGCCCTTGTTTTGTATGTGCTCTTTCAGCAAAACGGTGGAGAACCAAAGCATCATGCGCATTACCAGCGGGTTGTGCCTGAACAAGGACAACCAGAGCACCATTGCGATTCGAATCATGGAGGTCTCGAAGAATCACCAGAACCAGGTATTGCTCTTGGTGTATGTGTTAATCAGCCTTGTGGTTTTAAATTGTGAAGTCCTCATTTGGATTCGTGTGTTTGCTCAGCGCTTTCGATTGCAGATCGCGCTTCCGCAGTGCCAGCTGTCGGCGACGACGCCAACTCCCGCCATCACAGACGGCGTCCTCGTGCTCTCCAAGAAGGTGAGCTGCTCTTGCTAGCCATGGAGATGGCTCGACCATCGAACTGCTGGCTAACCAGGTTCACTGATCTTTCTCTCTTAGAACAAACGACCAGCGAAAAACAATGGTGATGGAGAAATCCAAGACACCCCTTCCAAGCCGAAGAAGAGCCGATCCGACGACTCCCCCGTTCTCGAATCCAAGTTTCGAGAGAGTCCCATGAAAGGAGAGGCCTCTCCCATGAGAGCAGGGAGCATGACGATGGAGATGCGCTCCGAAGTGGACGATTTATCTGAGCAAATGCCAGACGAGTCGAGCTGGGCGAGCCAGGTGGTGCGCTTCAAGTCACCGACAGAGAGTGTCTGCTTGTGGGCGAACGCTGCGTACAACTTTCTCCACAAGCTCCAGTGGCAACGACCCCCAGGCGCGTCGTCAGGGGGAGGTGATGACGATATGGACGACTTTCTGAGTCAAGCCAATTTGAAGCCGTACCAGTGTCCCGTGTGCCTCGAGTCCTACGGATCTGCGCCAAAGCACCGCCTCGATTGCGATCTCAACCTCTTGCTTCAACAGAGTGGTGCGTTTAGCTTGTATATCTCAATGGCAAATGAGTGCGCTAGCAGCTGACTTGTTGTTAATGCTGTCCCTTCATCTGAATCACAGGTCAGTTCGACAACTCTCCACAGGTGAAAAACGAAAAACCGAAGCCTCCTCCTCCTCCAATGCAGTGGTCCGCACAAGGACCAAAAGAGCAACCACTACCATTTGCGTTTGCGGATCCACCTAAGAATACAGTGTTCACAACCCCACGAGTGACGGTGCCTTCCAAGTACAACATTACGCAGGATCTGCTCCAGTTCTCCGAGACACCAAGCGATGACGCAAGACCTGCGCCAGCATTGCCTTCGTCGTCGCTCGATTTGCTGGCGAAAAACCTGAACCTCAACTCATGGGAAGGGTACTCGACGTTGTCGAGGTTCATGTTCAGGTGAGCAAGAACTTCTGTCTGATTATTTTGAATTCGTGAACGTGGTTATGATTCATCTATTTTGTTGCTTGGAAATGTTACAGCACCCTGGAAATAGAGGGCACCAACCCAGCCCAGCAGCTTCCGAATACCGAACCAGTTCACGACAAGATGCCAACGCTAAAGCCTCCGCTTTTGCGACCCGGCTCGCTTCTGTCCGTCCTACCAGCGCTAACTGGTTTACCCCATGCTCTTCCGGATTTTCAAGACATCCAGCCGATCCGAAACACTCCTTCGAGCTTCTCCAAGCTGGTGTCGAGCATGAAAGACATGCCTCCGGACGCTGCGGCTTTCCTCCAGGAGCAGGACGCAGAGCTGACTGGTGATGCGAGTTTGCTCTGTTCGTTGAGTCGTGTGAGTCTGAGCGATTTCCTGAATTCCGAGTCCGCGAGTAGTGCGCAGAAGATCGATCCTCGATACTTCTCGACACTGTCCTCGCTGCTGACGGAAGACCCGAAGAGTCAAACGAGCGAAGACGTGATCGCGTTCATCATCGGCACCGACTTTCGCCACTGTGGATACCCGGCTTTCGACGAATCCTTCTCGCTTCTGGGGTTCTATTTCCTCTCGGGCTCGGCGGTGAGTTGTGTGAGAAATGATTTTTGTTTGCTTGTAGAATAGCTATGGTTTAGGCTGGCGACTTCTAACTTTGTTGTTTTCGGTAACGTTGGTTTTAAAGGAACTTGCGAACTGGGATATGCGCTTCATGCCAAACTTCTATCCACTGCCGCCTGAGATGCTGCTTGAGCTTGAGAAGAGCATACTCGAGTGGCGGAGAGACGGAAAACTCGTGTTCGCGCGTCAGGGCCAGGCACCACCAAAGACGTTGGCACAGTTGAAGCAGAGCGTGATCCAGAGCGTGGCAGTCCAGCAGCGTTCGCAGTGATCATAGTAGAAGTTATTTAACGTGTGCCCTACAAACTCTTTTATGCTCTTCAATAGTACATGCATTGTACAATTTACTTTTTCTGGTGGTTGACGTATCGAAGCGCGAGCAGTGCCAGAACGCGGAAGAGCACAGTGATTCCGATCACGATCACAAAGTTCCTGCCGATGTCGTCATGCTTCATGCCGAACACCTTCTCCGTGAACTCCTTAACGGTGATCTGGCTCATGGTCACGGGGGCGTTCTTGAGCGGCTGACAGCCGAGTTCCGAGCCGACGTTGACGAATGCATCGAGCGCAGCATCGAACGTCGTGTCGCTCGGACAGTCGGCAAACACGAGCGAGACGGCGATTGAGAGCGAGTACGTGTGGGGCGTGATGTAGTAGAGCCACTTGAGCCCCGCCGGGATCGCGTTGGTCGGCGGACTGAAGCCCATGAAGAGGAAGAATGTGGATGTCGCGAGCACGCCGACGATCGTCGCCAGCTCTTCAGTGGGGAACGCGTACGCGAGCAGCTGACCCAGGTACGCATGGTAAAGGATCAGCAGCGCCGTGTTGAGCCAGAACAAGACCCCGACGGTGAACCCCGTGAAGCCGACCATCGGGAAGAAGATCAGCGTGAAGAGCAAGCTGCTCACGATCACGTACGGGATCTCCGAGACCGTTGAGCCGAGAAAGTACCAGAACGCGTTGTACGTCTGCGCGGCGCGCTCACGGTAGAACGATGCGCGCTCGCGGCTCGCGATGGGGATCACATTTTCGAACGACGCGAGGCCGTTGAAGATGTAGACGAGGTAGATCATGCCGACCCCCGAGTTGATCCCTTGGTACGACGCGTAATCGGCGCCGGTGAACAGCAGACCGAAGAGCAGGGCGAAGACCACGGCCATCGCCAGCCGAGTCAGGTTGTACGCCGCTGTGCGCCAGTACAGGTCCATGAAGCGCTTCACGACAAAGTTCATCTGCGTCACGGACGACGCCGCGCGCTTCTGAGAGAACGTGAGCTCCGAGCTGCCTGACGCCGGGTGGCCGACGCCGTCCTTTGCGATCTCCGCGTCCAGCGTCTGCTTGTGCGCACTGTTGTTGAAGTACTGGACAAAGTCCATGGCGTCCGCCGCGGCGTTGCCCACGCCCGCGCCAATGCACTCGAGCATCCACGTGGCTGGGTTGTAGCCTTTCGGCAGTGGAGACACGCCTGGGATCTCCGTGAAGTAGGTGGTCAGGTTGCGACAGCCCTTGCCCAGTGCCCCGAAGAACACTGTCTCGCCACCTCGCTTGAGTAGCAGGAGGTTGTCGAACAGGAAGAACACTTCGGACGACGGCTGGTGGATCGTGCACACGACCGTGCGACCGGTGTTCGCCACCTTGCGCACGCCGTCCATGATCAGTTTGGCTGAGCGCGCGTCCAGTCCACTGGTCGGCTCATCCAGGAACAACACACTCGGCTGTGCTGCGAGCTCCACGCCGATCGTCAGCCGCTTCATCTGCTCCACCGAGCTGCCACGGATGATCTGGTCTGCAATCGCGTGCATGTCCAGCAAGTCGAGACACTCGTTGACCGAGTCGTATTTGGTGCTCGATGAGACGCTGCTGTCCTGACGAAGGAACGCACTGAAGGTCAGCGCCTCACGAATCGTAGATGCCTCCGAGTGGATGTCCATCTGTTCACAGTAGCCCGTGCAGCGGCGGATCGCCAAGTCGGTCGCCTCGTAGCCGTTCAGAAGGATCTGGCCCTTGATCTTGCCCCCGGTCTTGCGACCAGCGATCACGTCCATCAACGTCGTCTTGCCAGCCCCCGACGAGCCCATGAGCGCAGTCATCGTGCCTGGCAGAGCGTACCCCGTGATCCCCTTGAGCAAGTCGATAGTCTCCTTTGGGTTGCTTGGCAGTGGAACCGTGTACCAGAGGTCCTTGAACGCGATCATAACTGGAACAAAGTTCTTCTCGTGGGGGCGAACAGCGATCGCCACGTCATCCGCATTTGCTGAGGAAGAGCCTCCGGGGGTCGAGGACGACGATTGCTTTGGCGTCGTGGCGAGCACATAGCTATTGCTCTCTGTCTCGTCCTCGTTCTCACTCTTGTTCGTGACGCTCACAGTCTCGGGACTCTCGTAGCGCTTGTACTCGAGCACCAGGTACGAGAGCAGCATGAACAGGAAGTACGACGCGACCAGGTAGATGACGCCAAACACGATCCACTTCTTCTCGGACTGGAAGTCAAAGAGGTTCAGGTAGTACTCCCCCATGGTCATGCCGTTGAAGTCCTTGCAGTAGCTCACGCTGCCGTAGTCGCACACGTCCAACGTCGCGGAGCGGTATTGGTTGATCGCGATCGCGCGCACGCTCCAGCTGATGGGGCTGAGCCAGTAGAGCCAAACGAAGTAGTCGGGCATCTGGCTGCGGAGCACGATGAAGCCGGCAAAGAGGATGAAGAACAGCAGCGAGACGCTCGCGATCGGGTTCGCCAAGTGAATGTTGGGCGTGACGGCGGCGATGAAGAAGAACCACGCGCCGAACGCCATGTTAGTGAGCAGGAGGATCGCTTCAAACACGACGTACGAGCTGAAGGACGCGTTGAAGCCGCACATCCAGTACACCAGCGTCCCGAAGCCCAGGGTCTCCGCAGTCACGAGCGGGAGCTGGCTCACCGAGTTGGCCAGCACGTACGACGACGTGCGGTAGAAGTTGGCGCCGCGCTGCTTGTAGAACACGTCGCGCCCCTCCACGAACGCCGGGATGAGCGCCACCTGGCTCAGCGCCAAGAAGAGCACGGCGGCGAACACGATGCCCATCACGACCTGGATCTTCGTCGGGTCGAATTGGTAGAATGTGACCGAGTAGAGCAGCCCCATAACAACCATCATCACTGCGCGACCGACGAGTGACGGCGTGTTGCGCATCGTCACCGTCAGTTCGCGCCGCACGAGCGTCATCGTGTTCTCCCAGAACGACTGGTGGAACGTCGGCATCGGGTCCATGTGCTCGCCCACGTTGTGGATGAGCTCGGGGCCGTGTGGTGCGTCGAGACCTTCCAGCGTGCTCGCGTGGATCGCTGAGCGCCGAAAGATCTCGGCAAACTCCCCGGGGAACCGCGGGTGCTTGGACACGCCACTAACGCTCGGCGACCCAACAGCGTACTTGTGCTGCTGCTTTGTGCCCAAATCAAGCAGGTAGTCGGCAATGTCGCGCTCCGGTGGACACACGAAGCCCAGGCTCTCAAAGTAGCTGACCACGTGCTCGCGAGGACCGTGGTACATCACCTCGCCTTCGTTCAGGATCATCACGTCGTCGAACAACGCGAACACTTCGGGGGCGGGCTGCAGGAGCGCGATCACCACGGTCTTGCGGAACTTCTTGGCGATGCTGCGCTGCGTGGTGATGATGTCGAAGGTGGCCGCGCTGTCCAGCCCCGTGCTGATCTCGTCCATGAGCGTGACGTACTTCATCCCGAACTCCATCTCGCCTGTCGTCACGCGCTTACGCTCGCCGCCCGAGATCCCGCGGATCATCGCGTCGCCGACAATCGTGTCCTGGCAATTCTGCAACCCGAGCTGCTCGATGATGATCTCCGGGTAGTGGGCGAACAGGACTCGCGCCGCCGCGAGCGCCTCCTGGTTCTCCTGCGGACTGCCGTTCGTCAGCAGCTCTTCCGCGCGGCGAGTGAGCTCCCCACCACAGAACGTGTGCGCGAACTCGAGCGTCTCCTTGACGGTGAGCGTCGGGTAGTGCTTGTCGCGCTGCGTCGTGTACGCGACAAACTGCGGCAGGCGCTTCACGAGACGCGCTTGCTCTTCGCCGTTGTACGAGATGGATCCGCTCACATTGATGTTCGTCGCGAGTGGGAACCGCCCACTGAGGATCTTCATCAGCGAGGACTTGCCGGAACTGGGCTGGCCGAGCACGAGCGTCATCGTGCCCGGCTTGAACGCCCCGCTCACGTTCTTCAAAATATCCTTGTGAACAACGTTCTTCTTGGCGACGAGCCCCGCGAGTCCCTTCTTGACCTCGTTGGCGAGCGTCGGCAACTCGGGCTTGCTCTCTGGTTGCTGATCCTCCTTCGTGGAGGACGCAACCGCAACTTCGGCGGAGATCGACAGGTTCTGGAAGCGCACTTCCATCTGCGGCAGCGCGCGGCCGAGCGCCGCCTCGAGCTTCGTCGCGACGTGATCGTGCAGCACGTGCGGTCCGTGCGCCATCAGCGCCTTGCCGGACGTGTACTCCAGTGGAGGCGCGGGTTCGTTTTTCTCCATCGTGCTGGCTGGGATTCGATGGTATCGATCCTTGCTCACTCCCAGAGAGTGGATCGGAGAATGAGCAACTGAGGAATGCTCCCGCGCGCAACTCAGCACAGTCGCCCGTGTGCTGCAAAAGAAGGCCCGACCATCGTCTGCACGCAACAGCGCACGACGACCGGACTAAACAAACGTCACCCGAGACTCGCTTGTTGGTTGTGAACGCCGACTTCCCGCGCGCTCATTGGCTGGGTCTTGGTTGCTCACTGCGTGATTAGATCTCTCTCGGCTTTTCGTGATTTGGACGACGAGTCTCAACATTCGATTGGGGGTCACGCGCAGCCATCGCATTGGCTGTGGGTCGGCGTCATCATGGACACGCCGTCGCAGGAAGTTCCATTTTGATTCGTCCGTCCATCTCGTTTGACGTTGACTGATACGAATCAAAGGATCTCACCAATTAATGGGCTCAGGTGATTGTATTGATCGAGCTGGTTCTTTGTTTGGGAGATTAATTAATTTGAGTGGTTGAAAAATGGCGAATGCCATCGATGGATGGGGTCTGCGTTGGGCTGAGCGTAACCCCAAGAAGCCCAGAAGGCTTTGTCACGAGGACAAAGTGCGAGCTACGAGCTATACCACCACCTTCGTGGCGATCGGAAAGCACACGCTTTATCACTGGAAACCGGTTGGTTTGGATCAACCTGGGGGAACGCCAAACAACTATGATGGGTTTGGTTTGTTCAAGACACACAAATTATTATTATTATTATCTCTGCGAGGTCTTTGTCAAGCTCCAAACTGTTGTTGTTGCCGCAATTTCGATCGAATCGAGGGTTGACAGTATCAAGTACTGTAGATTATTATTGATTCGAGATTGATTTTTGCTTTCGAGAAAGCAACCACATTCGTTCGTTGCTCCAGTGAAGCAGTGCTTGGGAGGGCGAACAGATTCATGCATGAACAAGATCGTCGTCAGAGCCGTTGTGGTTGAAGTCTAAGGCGACTGTGTGGAACCCGCACGGATGTCTCCGCATCGGTAAGCTGAAATCGAGGACTCCTCTGGTGTGAACTGGAGCAGAAGCTCACATGTCAATTCGCGAACACGAAGTGACCTTGCCAGAGCGGGGAAGCAGGCTGTAGGCCTCCTCCGGAGCAGCGAGGGTCCTGGCGGGCAGATGTGTGAAGTAAAAAAATACTGTGTAGTTTAAAAGTGGTGTTATTCTGTATATTAAAGTATTCGCTAATGAGCACTCTTATCGTGTATTTATTACTGTTATCATAGTACCACGGACAATTGCTGTAGTTTTGTAGCTATTATGATGTATGTAGTACAAGTTGCCTTTGCGCCACATTATTTTGTCCAAAAAGCAAAGCAAGCGAGCAGTAGGATCAGAAGCAACGAAGGAGCCATGGCCAAGGGCGACTTCCTCACGCCCAAGGCGATCGCCACGCGCATGAAGGTGAGTAAACGAATGCGTATGCATACAGTCGAGATAAATGAGCTGGTTTGTTAATGCTGACGCTGCACGCGCTTTCTCTCTCTCGATTGCGCGCACGACTTGATGAACAACAGTCGAAAGGCCTCCAGAAGCTGCGCTGGTTCTGCCAGGTGTGCCAGAAGCAGTGTCGCGACGAGAACGGGTTCAAGTGCCACACGACGTCCGAGAGCCACCAGCGGCAGATGCTGATCGTCGCGAACGACCCGGACAAGTTCATCAGCGGATACAGCGAAATGGTATCACACACACAGCGTTGAGTTGGGGCATGTTTGTGTGTCTGTACTCAACCACGATGTACTACTTTTGTATGTGCATGCGATCAGTTTGAAAGCACGTTCCTGGAGAACCTGAAAAGACGCCATGGGACGAAGCGCATGCGCGCGACGGTTGTGTACAACGAGTACATCGCCGACAAGCTGCACGTGCACATGAACGCCACGCAGTGGACGACGCTCGGCACGTTTGTCCAGTACCTCGGCCGCACGGGAAAATGCACGGTCGACGAGACAGAGAAGGTGGGTGACTTGGAGTCGCTTTCAATGTGTTGAATATTGTAAAATCCTCTTGATGGTCGATCAGTCAGTATTAACACAACAACCAATTTGTTTCGTATGCTCCAGGGTTGGTACATTCAGTACATTGACCGAGACCCGCGCACGCTGGCGCGACAGGAAGAGCTGGAGAAGAAGCACAAGTCGGACCTGGACCACGAGGAGCGCAATCGCGCGTTCATCGAGCGGCAGCTGAAGATCGCGCAGGAAGTCTCGAAAGAGCACGAAGACCCGGACGCGCACCGCCCCACGAAGCTCCAGCGCACGGACAAGGACGAGAAGATCACGATTGGCTTTGCACCAAAGCCGTCAAAAGACTCGGTCAATGACGCCGCGTCTTCTCGTGGATCTTCTTCTAAGCTGGCGTTCAACGTGTTTGATACAAAGTCGTCTTCGTCTTCATCACCTCCACCGTCCGATCGAAATCACGGGGAACGTGTGGACGATGCAGGCAAGCGGAAGAGAAACGCTGTGGACGACATCATGGCGGAGGAAGAGCGACGCAAGAGCCAGCTCAAGAAGAAGCAACAGGAGGAGCTCAAGAAGCAGAAACTGGAGAACTGGGTCACGAAGGATATCGTTGTGAAGGTCGTGAACAAGAAGATCGGCGGCGGCGAGTACTACAAGCAGAAAGGTGTAATCACCTCGGTGGAAGACAATTTCTGCGCCACCGTGGAGCTTCTGGAGTCTGGGGACGTTTTGCGCTTGGATCAGGACGATCTGGAGACTGTGATCCCAAAGGTTGGACGGAAAGTGAAGATCGTGAACGGCGTCGGTCGCGGCAGCATCGCAGAGCTACTCTCCATCTCGGTCGACGACTTCTGCGCCAATGTTCGTATTACGTCTGGATCGCGAAGGTAAGAAAGCTGCTTTGTTGGGTCTTGCTGTATGCACTAGGAGCTGCAAAACTAACTCATTTTCTGTGCATTTTCTTGCGTTGATATGGTAGGGGCGAGGTCTTGGATCGCGTCGAGTACGAAGACATCTGCAAACTAGCAGATAATTAACAAACATGAAAGATTGCGCGAATCAATATGAAAAAAATCGTTGTCTTTAAATGCTTGATACATTACTCTCTTTCGCGCCTAGAGAGAGAACCTATGGGGAGGACGGCTCGACACCATCTGCACATTCAAACAACAAAATCTGGTCAGTATTTGCAATTCCTTCCTATCTACAACAACAGACAAACAGCAAGTGATGTCTTCATTTCGAACCTTCGTCTCCAGCGCCTTCTGTCCGCAATCGCGGAGACCTGGTTGCTGGCTGAATTCCGTCCTCCATGTCTTCGTCGTCGGCGTCCGCCAGTTTCAGCTGCTCCTCTTCTTCCATCTCGACGTCTTCGTCCAGCGTGGCCTTGAGGTTCTGGATCGTGCTCATGAGAAGCGAGAACTGCTTGTTGCGCAGATCCAGTTTGCTGTCCACCGCCTTGATCGTGTCTACTGCTTCGCTTGATCGCTTCTCCTTGACGGCGATTTCACTTGTAAAACACACGCGAGTTGGCAATATTGAGTATGCGACACAGCAGCCAGCACAACAACAACAGAGAGAAACAATCGACGTACGCTGCGATCTCCTTCCTGGACGGCAGCTCGTTGATCACGCGTGCGATGGATTCGTACTCCTCTTTGTACGCGCGAACGGTCTTTTCCACGTGCACTTTCGTTTTGAGCTCTTCGATCTCCTTGGACACTTTGTCGATGGACGCATCTGTCGGGGACACACACACGCACATTAAACGATCAGCATTTCGCTACATGATTGCATTCCCAGCTCACATTTTCAGCAAAGATCTTTGCATACCGATTTCGGCGTTGAGCGTCTCGTATGCCTCCAGCTCTCGCTGCGATGTGAAGCTCAGGATGTCCGTCTTGTTGGCCTCAAACTCCATCTGCTCCATATCCCAGAACAGCGCGTCCATGTCCTGCTTGCTGATGGCGAACAACACACACATACAAACAAACGCACAGAAAGGGAAAGCGCGCGCAGAGGCGTTAGGTATGTTTCAGCAAGCCTGGCTTGTAACTACACTGCACACTGAGTTGGGAGACATGCAGCTTACCAGACGTCCGCGTCCACGCTCTCGTCTGCGAACGAGTCGAGCAGTCCCAGCAGACTCTCGGCGCACTTCTTCAGTCCCGTCTTGCCGAGCGTGCTCGTGCGCGTCAGCAGGCGTCTGCGGATCACCACATCTACAGAAAAAAAAAGCGCACACCCGTAATAGAACGTGGTCAGTACAAGTAGGTCACGAACGGCAGTGGCCGCATTCTTGCTTTGTGGCTCGCGCGCCCTCGCCGCAGTTGCCGTTCGGGTTGCTCACCTTCGTCCGCCATGCTCGCTCGCGTTTTTTGGTTTGCTTGGTTTTTGTGTGTGGTGCTTTTGATGAATCTACCTTTTTGTGTTACTTTACAAAGTAATTGCTTTTGATGATTTTTACCACTTTTTGTGGACGAAAAAGTAGGAACAAAAGCTTCAAAATAGGTCAAAACTACTGTGGTTGTAAAAAGTCTCCGCACCCCTGAAAATTTATCACGTTTTGCGAATTTTCTCCGCTTGTGAGAACTTTCGCCAGGAGAATTTGGGACGGGAATATTCTCCGTGATGAGCTGGTCAGTCTGAGCCGTCTCTTAGTCCA
>JAASGK010001137.1:0-12075 GCA_023334195.1 Globisporangium emineosum
ATCTTCTGCGTCAAGGGAGGACCGCTTTGCTCTGCTGACGTGAAGAACGGACTCTGTCCAGGTGTCGAGACCCCGCGCTTGCCGCTCGGATCCTACTGTGGAGTCGTTGCATCGGGAGTCTACGGCTGCAAGGCTTCCACCTCCACAACAACCACACCAGCATCAACCACTGCCGCCCCAGGTACTCTGGAACCAACCACGGTTACGCCAGGTACTCCGGCGCCAACCATTGCCACCCCAAATACTCCAGCACCGACCTCTGTCACGCCAGGTACGTCTGCTCCAACTCCAGCGCCAACCACTGCGGCTCCTTCAACATCTACTGGCGGAGCTTCGACTTCTTCCCAGACTGCTCCAGGCTCGAACTGTCCAATCGGCGAGTCAGAAGTGAGCGTTGAAGGAGTGAAAGGGTTCTTCTGCATCCTGGGTGATCCAATTTGCTCCGGCAACATCAGCACCGGACTTTGCCCTGGCAAGAACGATCGACTCCCAATCGGCTCGTACTGCGGCGTCGTCGCCTCGGGAGTCTACGGCTGCAAGATCTTAAACGCTCAGTCGGTCGCGACACTGACGCCTACTCTGACTCCTGCGCCAACCCCTTCGTCCGTCGCACCAGTTACTCCAACCCCTGTCACCCCTGCACTATCTACCCCTGCGCCAACCCCGTCGAATACGACTACCACCCCAAGCACTTCAACGTCCGCTGACTGCCCGAACGGTGGCACCCCAATGAGTGTTGAGGGCTGCCACAAGATCTTCTGTGTCCAGGGAGTTGCGTGCGCTGGCGAGATCTCCAACGGTACCTGCCCAACGGCCAACGCTGCCATGGGGCTGCCAAAGGGATCCTACTGCACCATCGTGCGACCTGGCGTGTACGGATGCAAGCCAATTGCGTAATTGCCATCCATCTTGGCGCTCGATTCGATGCATTGATTCATTATACCCTTTATAAGGACCTGCGTACATAGTTGCATTTAGTATCTCACATTTGCATAAATAAACAACCACTTGCCACCAACAACTTGCCTTCTTCTTGTTTTCACTGCGATCGGATCACATTTCCAGTCTTCTTCTTAGCTCCTTATAATAGCAAAGCACCCCTCCCGTTGTCTTGATTCATCGCTTCTTCAATCCGACGGCTTGCTCTATTACATCAGGCGATCAAGCTATCAAACACAATGGGGAGCGAGCTATTTCGCATCCTGTCCAGTTTGAAACATTTTTTGACACCTCGTTCCGTTTACTTCAGTGATGGCGTGCAGCTGCTCATTCATCTTTGCGATCAGATCGTGCGCCTCTCGGAAATCGCGAAACTTGTCGTCCATCTTAGCTGATTTGGTCCCCAGGCTCGCCTCGCTCTGCAGACTCTCGTCCTCTGCCGCGAGTTTGTCCACATAATATGCTGACCGACGGAGGTGCTGCAAGAATTTGAGCGATAATGTCTCCATTCTCTCCTCACTGCTTTCTTTCACTGTTGCAGTCTGAGCATCTGCGTTGGGATCCTGGGAATCTTCCCCAGGGCGAGTGATACGGGTCTCCCCCTTACCAGTTGGAAGGCAAGAAGTCACACGCTCTGCGAGTTTCGCCAATTTCCTAGTGTTCTCACTTTCTTCTTTGTCAACTGCATCCAATTCGCTGCTGAGTAAGGATCTTCTCGCTCGCTTTCGATGCGGGCTCTCAAGCGGCAGTGGACTCGCAAAATTGCTAGATAGATGGGTCACCACTCGCTTCAAAATTCTCCGTGGAGAAGGCGATGTGCCAATCGGCAGCGGGGACATCGGCGTCACTGCTGGCGATTGCACCCGCCGACGAAAAGGGCTCGAGGTGATGTTCTTGAGCCGATTCTTCCGCCCACTGTACTCTTCCAAGGCTTTCGTTACTGTGATTACAGGGTCCTTGATGCCGAACGTTTTCACTTTATCGACTGTCATTGCACTCAGGTCTCCAATGGTCTTGATCTTGTAGAACAAGAAGAATGGTCGAAATGCCAACGGGAAGTGGCGATATAACTGGGAGATTGAATCGGTCGAGTCAAGCAGATCCGGGAAGACGCATTGGTTTGAACTGCTGCTATTGCCTCGCGAGCGACTTTGAATAGCTGGAGACGGTGGCGACTTTCCTCGTGGCGGGGTTCCAGCAGCCCCAGTGCCCACAGTGAGTCTTTTCCTCTTTGGTGTTGTCGGCGGGGCTCGCTCGGTGCTCAATCGCTGGATTGTATGGTCTTCATCCACAGGCACTTCTGGTGCTTCGTAGCTAAGCTGCATACTTCCCAGCATGCATGGAGAAGACAAGCTGGTATCAGCTGAGGCAGGTACACTACTTGAAGCAGCTGCGTGGCTCGGCGGGGTACTGGGCTGGACGCTGACGGGAGAAGAGATGCTCGCTGAGCTCATGATTTCGATCTCTTCATCTGGAGTTGGATCTACGACAGACTCGTTTGCAAGGCAAAAGCTGAGAAAATCTTCTCCTGTGATCTGTTTGCTGTCGACGCGTACAGTTTCCTCCAGAAGTCTTTTGCCAGCTTCAGTTGCCCTTTCCGTAAACTTCATCAGCTGAATGTGGCGAACTGGAATACTCTCAGAGCTCATCTGACCCTTGAACACACAGGAGACAACATCTCTCAAAGTTTGGATGTCGGACAGTCTGTCTTGAGCATTACTGACCGCATTCACCAGCGTCGAGTATTCCAGAAGAAGGTACACCAGGGTGCACGGCAACACGTTCGCCCTCGAGGAAAAATCGATTCGGTCCTGATCGAGGTCGTCGCTGTCCCACATTTCTACCATCCGGGCACCACTGGGAAGTTGCTCTGTCACGTCGCTCATGCGGATCATCATATTGGAGGAAAATTTTCCTTTCGGGTGCACAAACAGCGATCTCAGTTCGTCGTGCGCCTCAAATCCACCGAGAAGTGGATGGAGCAACTGAAGCTGCCAGCGGATCCCAAACATACCCTGGTATTTGCTTTCTCCCGTGTGATCTTTTGAGGGCGTTGCTTGATTGGACACGGTTTGACTGCCGGTCACTTGAGACTCTGCTGAACTGACTGAGCCACTCGATATTGCAAATGCAAAC
The DNA here is from genome assembly GCA_023334195.1 of Globisporangium emineosum. Lineage (NCBI taxonomy): Eukaryota > Oomycota > Peronosporomycetes > Pythiales > Pythiaceae > Globisporangium > Globisporangium emineosum. Next base: position 3,076 of record JAASGK010001137.1, read on the forward strand.
TCCAAGCAGATACGAAGCAGTCGAAGTCGAAGCTTTTGGCTCTTCTGTTCAGCGTTTGCTCTTTCGGAATGAAGTCGGTAGCACAAGCCTCCCCAGATAGTGTTGACAAGAGTAGCGACTTGCTTGGTGTCCGAGTCCGACATCGTTTCAGCATGCTCTATGAGCCAATGGATCATGCTCAAGACATCTGGAAGGATGAGCGCCAGCCCAAACAGATTGTTTCCAATTGCCACAGCTAGGTTTTCGTCTGAAATGGGTGGAAGTGGCGGCTGTTGACCTCGTGTGTCTTCCAGATCCAGCACAGCACTCCTGGTGCTATGTCGACTTCGAACACCTTTTGATTCATGAGCATTGCTGGCAGCGATGTATTTCGCGTCATCTGATTGTGTACTATTCCCGTACCCCCAGAGCATTGCTGTAAACTCTGTGAATTGCTGCACATCTCTCGCGCTGAACTCATCCTTGACGTTTAATCCACGCCCCCGCCCCATGATTGCCACGAGTGGCTTCGTCACAGCTTCGTCATACCAGCGTTTCCACTTCCGTGCGTTTTCTTGAATCGCCTCTTGCGAGCCCTCTTTCTCCGTGCAAAAGTGGTTGAAGTCCTGTACGAGCGCCGACACGATGTTCTTCCATGTGATGAATGCCGCTTGGAGGACGTTTAACAGCAATTCGTCGTCGATGCACACCAAGATCGGGCGCACCAGCAGCTGAACCACAGTTTTTTTTAAGAACCACTCTTTGCTCTGGCGAAACACGGTGACCAGGTGGTTCCACGCTTCCATGCTCATCAAGCGGATCGACGCATCGCGATGGCGCATGGAGATCTCGGGAATGTACAGGATATCGTTCAAGATCGTGAGGTCCGCGGCGAGGTCCGCTTTCGTCAGCAAGAGAATCAGGATCCACAGCTGCAGCGCGTCTCGATTCCGCTCCTTCTTCACGTGGGTCTTCATCGCAGGGAACGCGTACTGGATCATGCAGTCTTGCAACATCTCCAGCACCCCAGCCGACTGTTCCCCGACGTGTCGACTCGCCTCTTTCAGGATCAGACGCGATTGTTCCCAGGTGGCTTCGTGGGAGCTCGCCAAGCGACTGCAGATGGGCTTCAGCCAGATCTGCACTGACGATTCCGACGCCAGCATCACTTGCGGGTACTTCAGCATGAGCAGGTGCAGCCCTTTCATCGCTTGCAGTTCAACTAAGATACACAACGAAAGCAACATTGTTAGCCAGCATGTTCATTGATATTCTATCGACATATATCCGTTAAACATGAACGTACTCTCACGCGACTTGAATGGGTTCACGATAGCTTGCACGAACGCTTCGAGTATCCGCTGCAGAAACGGGTGGCGGCTCTCTTCAATATTCTGCATCATCAAGCTCCAAAGGCACAACTTGTACGTCGGCTACATAAACACATAACAACAACAACAACACACGATGATGATAAGAGACGCCATATATACGTGATGCAACGTCACTGCCTTGTCTCTCGCTTACCTCGTCCTGCGTTGAGAAGAGCAGACTGACGATGTCCGAGAGGAACATGGACACCTGCGCGTCCGTGAACTTCGCAGCGAGCGTGCAGTGATACATGAAGTACGACAGTGTGCGCAAGCATACGTGCAGCAGGTCCTTAACGGTCGCGTGCTGCAGGTCGTCGTGGAATTCCACGAGCAATGCGGGCAAGTGCTCGCAGAGCGCCTGCACAGACGCGGGCGTGTCCTCCGCGTGCAGTAGCTGGTTCAGCTCCAAGTACACGTCGATGCGCTGCTCTCCGCCGCGAGACGACGGTAGCTTGCGCGTCGCGATCTCGCGCAGCTGGGCGCTCAGGGCGTCGCAGTCGCTGGCGTTCTCCATGCCGTCCGTGCGGGTTGCCGTCGCTGCCATTTTGCTTTGACTTTTTGTTTGCTGCCTGGTTCAAAATCATGAGAAGCAAAATGTATTTTTTTATGTATGAAGATTTTAAATAGCAACATTGAAGGTAACGGTGCGCTTTTTTCTTGTCTCTTGCCCGCTTCAGAAAGGAAAAGACATGCGAACAGATAAAATCCCTATTTCAGCCAATAATAGGGATAACACAAATAACCAGCGCGATATGATTGGCTGAAAATGAAGGCTTTCTTGACCACCGTCAGATTTTGACGTGAGGCTGCATTTTCTGAGGCGAAAAGCACGCAGAATTTAATTAAGAGAGAATGGCGGGTGACGGAGACAAGAAGCCATGGGACGGCGCAGTCGGCGCCGTGAGCGACAAGCTGGACGGCGCGTCCAAGAGCGTGCGCGACGCGGCCTCGGACAGTGTGAACCAGGTGAAGAGCCTCGTGGGCGGCAACGTGAACCAGGTGAAGGACCTCTTCGGCGCGAACGTCGAGCAGGCCAAGGAGCTCACAAGCAGCGCGCGCCTCGCGATCCGCCGCGTTGGCAAGCAGGCGCTCGACGGCCTCAAGACCGCGGTGAGCCCCGTGGTGCAGGTGTTCGAGAAGGCCGAGTCCAAGGACGGAACGGAGCTGCGCAAGCAGATCTCGACCGTGCGTGTGCAGCTGAACGAGCAGCTTCACGACGCGCAGGTAGGAGCAATGCACCGAGTTGAACACGTTGTGCTCATTACATCGAGGAAACCCAAGTCACGTTATGCTAACGCATTGGCGGCGTGTGTTGGTTGATTGATGTGTGGGTGCGAATATGCAGTTGAAGTTGAAGGAAACACAGAAGGCGACCGATGAGCAGTTGATGCCAGTGCGAGCGACGCTCGCGGACGCCCAGAAGCGTACGTACTGCGACACTTGCGTTTCTGTGTTGTCGCGCCGCGCGTGCGACGATGTCGTCTTTGCTGGTCGTTGTTTTTTTCTCATCGCCCTTGTCTTGTGCGTGTGTGTGTTTGTGAAAATGCAGAACTGATCAAGGCGAACGATTTCCGTCGAGACCACCCGGAGGCCGCTGTGGCGGGTCTGGTCGCTGTCGTTGGACTCCCATCGCTGCTTCTCCGTACGTGCATTCCTCCGTATCTCCATATATGTTGGAAAGCAACTGGGTGTTGCCTTTGCTGACATGGTTTTATGACTGACCAACATTCGCACTCTTGTTGCTTTCCCTTTTGACAGGCGGAAAGATCGTGGCGGCGCGCAACGTGCTGGTCGCGGTGGGCGGTGGCGCCGCTGTGGCGTACGGAACTGACCGACTTGCGGCCAAGAAGAAGTAGAAGCACATTCGGTTATTCTTCTTCAGCATCGTCATCGCAGCAAGTATGTATGTGTGCCAGCCAGCAGTCGTCCGCAGTGCCACGTGCCCAAGCCTCCGAGACGCGATCGTCGTGATACCCCTCTCTGGCTAGTGAAATGAAACGAATTTGCGGAAAGCAACAACAAAAATGGAGGTTGGGCACCAATTATGAAGAAAAATCAAGCAGTCGATTCCCCAACAGTACGGATGTGTCTGTCTCTCGCAGTGTTGTCAATTCGGTTCTGCTTGAGAATGCTCAGAAAGCTCAGTTGAGCTGCTCACTGTCCAGCGAGACTGGCACCATTCTTGACACGTGGACTGCAGGTGGTTGCCAAGTGCCTAATGAAGAAACTGTTGCTGCTGGTCCATGCATCTGTAATGCAAGCGACCCCCCCCCACATGTGTCAACGCTGGACAATGGTGCAGGACATTTTTGCCAGCAACAAATTGCGAAATTGCCTGCGACTCTGTTCGTGTGTCCCACATGTCACAATCAAAAACCTTTCCCAGGTGTTGCCCATCGTGTAGGTGAGTCCGGCACTTTCGATATTTCTACAATATTATTATATACAGGTGTATATAATATTACAGTTCACTAAATATTATATTTCATTAACCGGTAAACCGGATAAAATTTATAATAGAATGATACAGGTTTCTGAAGGCGCGCTCTATGTGCCAGCGTGAGTTACGTCGAGATAATGGCCAGCCAGCCAGGATCTCCGTCATGGACGCGTCGTCGACGGTTGGGACGGCCGTTTACAGTTGCGATGGGCGCTCGCTCACTTGTTCTCTTTCCCCCACAGTTGCGCATCGTCCGCTATTCGAATCGGCAGAGCAGCCCACCAGCAGCTCAATAGATACGTCCATTCCCAAGAGCTCTTCCGCACAGCACACATACAGGCTCAACCACCAACAGCTTATTGAGCCACGATAGGAGGCTCCAACGGCATGGCGCGGCGCCAGAGCGGCGGCAGCGGCGGCCCCGGCCCGCGCGGCAGCGTGATCCACCGCTCGCGCCACCGGCAGTACGGGCTCTCGAACGCGAACCAGATCCTGCTCGTGCTGGTCGTGACCGCGCTCTTCTTCTTCGCGCTGCTGCGGTCGCACTGGCTCGAGTTTGACGGCATCGACGTCTCCGCGGGCCTCTGGGGGATCGTCGTGCCCGAGGACGTGAACAACCGCGAAGACGCGTCCAACTCGTCCGTGAGCGTCTCGTGGCACGCGTTCTGCAGCCCCGAGAAGGCCAACTTCATGCTGCCATTGTGAGTATTTGTTTAGATTTTTTGTTTGTTTCTATTGACGACTAGTAGCGCTGCTGTCTTATGGGTGTGAATGACTCTAACGATGTGGCTACTGTATGGTTATGTATTGATGCCTTGATGCAGAGCCGACGGGTTCACACAGCCAATCAGCCTGGACGACGCCAAGATCCTCTGCGAAGAGCACGGCGGCGCGTTCGTGCCCGAGATCGTGCGCGCGCTCATCGCGACGGCCATCGGGTTCTCCATCCTCACGCTTGTGATCGCGCTCTACCTGCACTTGGGACGCCCGACGCGCAGCCAGATATTTTACTTTGGCTCATTCCCAGCGCTGGCGCTATTCATCTCAGGTACGTGTGGGCAATTGGACAAGGCAGCGTGCTCTTATTCATAACGTTACGGTAATGACTAAAGGCTCTATTGGTTTTGCTGTTGTCAGGTGTGCTCGGGATGGTGGCGCTCATTCTCTGGCAGAGCTACTATGGCGAATTTGACAACGGCGACTGCTTCGCGGTCACGATCGCCGCGACCGTGATCGCGTTCCTGGTCGCGCTTTCCATGGTGATTCGATGGCGATGGGTAAGCTTATTGCTACTGCTACAGTATTATTTAAAACTGAGCGGTGGAGCTGGACTAAACATTTTCTCCTTTTTTTCGATTGCATTTATTATGCAGCCTGGAATCTGCGCGGTGCCGAATGAGCAGCAGGCATTTCAGAGTCGCGCCTACCGCTTTGGGAGCAGACGGGATACCGGAGCTTCCCCGCCGCCAGCATTGCAGCCGCTCGAGGGCGTTCTGGTCGAGACCAACGAGCCGCCGCCGCGATCGACCAATTTCCACCAAATGCGAGGCTAATTTCCCAAAAGCGATGGATGGATGGCACACAACCACTGAGCGAGCGAGAGAGCGCCACTCACAGTATTTAACACAGTAGCAGTTAGTTGACATACACACACATGCCGTGTTGGTTGTAAAAATACGCAGAAGAAAGACCAAACAAAATTGTAAGAAATGGCTGGAACCCCCAAAGTGAATGGATGAAATGACACTTCGTACTTCGAAGTAGTTCAGTGGTCAATAGAGTACAGTCTCGTAGTCCACTGAAGATGTATACATCAAGCAAGCATACAGTATGATTGGATACGGTAAATGAACACATGTAAAGACCAGGAGCTCAATCGTAGTGGTGTGCTTTCGTATGGTTGACATCATTAGTCGCTAACAGTTTGGGCTGAGGCTGTTGATCCGGTCCATCAACTCTTAATTTTGACTTGCGCCTCTAACCTTCGTTCCTGTGACGCTCACTCGATTGCGTGTGCACTCATTGCTTGCTATGGCGTAGCACTCTCCGTGCATTTGCAAGATAGCCATTCGAGCGTGGATTTGGCGAAGCCGATTCTTCCGCTGACCATTTCGGGTAGTGCTGTTATTACGGTACTGTTCGGTTGCCTCACTTTGTGGACTTCTTACCCATTGACGCGCGCCTCCTACAATGATCACTGGGATGATCACAGTTGATTAGGAAATTGGTGCACAAAGCTCGTATTACCTTGCGTTTAAGGCTACTGTGTATGAGATGATTGACCCATACCTGGGGGTTCCCCGTCACTGCTCTCTGACTCTACTGCGGAGGCTGCTGATTCGCGTAGTATTGCTGGTACTGATAGTAGTCGGCATTGCTAACTGCTCCTGACGCAGCAGCAGCTGGGACAGCGGCTCCATTGGGGCCTGTAGGCACTCCTGTAGCAGCGGGAGCCCCGTACTGTGCATACTGATACTCGGCACCTGGCGCTGCTGCTGCTGCTGCTCCTGCATTACCATCCCACGCGCCGTAGTTGCTGTAGTAGTCAGTCGCGCCCCACTGCTGCTGCTGCTGCCCTGCTCCCCACGCTTGAGTTTGAGCAGGATAGCCGTACGCCCCTCCTGGTGCGACTGGAGGCGGGTACGCAGTCGCAGGTGTTGAGCCTAGCACCACTGGACCATGTCCATGTGTGCCTGCACTAACTGTACCTGGTGGAGGAGGCGCCGACGAAGTCCCAGGCGCACCAACCGACTGCTTCAGCATCCACGGCTGCGTTTTCGTTGTGGAAGATGTCTTCGCAGGCTGCAGCCACGGCGCTGGAGCAGGCGCAGGCGCAGCAGCAACCTTCGTCGCTGTTGATATCACGGGCTTCTCTCCCAGCTGTTGCATGAACGACATGTATTCCTCGTCGATCGCCGCGGTCTCGGCCGCAGACTTCTTCTTCTGCGTACAATCGCGCGTCGGGTGACTCGAATCCCCACAGATCGCACACTTGACACCAGCAGCCTTGAAGTTTTCTGTTCAACCATAACATTACAAATAGGCAGGAGACATACACAACAGTAATTTGTCAGTACACGAGGCTCACAGCGATACCAGCACACACACGACCACAAAGTTGGTACGTACGCTCTCTATTCGGACACTCCCACTGCCGATGTCCTTTTTCGCCACAGATGTGGCAAAAGTCGTCGTCACGCAGCGTGCCGTTGATCAGCGCGAGCTCGCGCAGCTGCTTCTGCTTGTGCGAATTCTTCGTGTCGTCCACAGGCACGAGCAGGCTCTGCACTTCCTTTGCCGCGCGGTCCAAATCCTCTTCTCGCTCGCCCGTGATCAGCACGTGCAGGTCGTCGTTCTCGTCGGCGTTCATCTTCTTGCCCTTGCTTCCCTCTTTCACGGACCCTTTCCCGCGGATCGCGATCTTGCAGTTGGACTCTTTCTCCATGCGCTTTTGCGTGTTACCGCGCGGTCCAATGATCAGACCAATGAAGTTGTACTGCGGGAACTCCTTGATCGGGATGTAGATCTTTCGGTGCAGCTTCTGGCGCATGTAGTCGGCTGGTGGACGAAAGAGCGGGTTGACCTTCACGAGCTCCTCAATCACAGTCTGGCGGCTTTTCTCGAGCGCTGCTCGCATGCGCACTTCGCGCGTGTTCGTGCGCTTCCCGTTCGAGTCGTACTGCGGTGACGGGGACGGCGAGCGATTTGGATCTTTCTCAATGCGGGCAGCGTCCGCTGTGACCGTCGTCAGCTTCTGGTTGATCGACTCCAGCTTGCCGCGCAGCACGAGCGACTGCTGCTGCGGCTGCGACATCATCAGGTTTGCCGCCGCGAGCGCTGGGGCTGTTCCCGCAGGCGCCCATCGCGATTTCTTCCTTCTCTCTCCGTTCGCATTCGTAGCAGTAGCGGTAGCAGCAGCATTGGCAGCGGTGACAGCAGGCACTTCCTCGCCCCAACGGCTCTTTCGACGCCGCTTCGCAGGGTTCTCCTCGCCTTCAGTCGATGGAGCAGTCGCCGACTCTGCTGTAGCAGGTGTCTGCTCTGAGCGCTCCGCTGGTTGCGAATCGCCAGTGCCGCTCGCAGGCTTGTTTCCGCTATCTGTGACTCTGATAAACTCTTTCAGCACTTCGCGGTACGGCGCCCACGTCTTGAGATCTTGCCAGAAGAGCGGGTATTGACCGTATTTCGCCTAGAAACACGTGCACAAATAGCAAACACACGGCGTTGTCAGCGCAAGACTGTCACCTAGCAAAACGCATACACACACGCATGCATTATTATTATGCATAGCGTACCGTCAGGCTCGGATTCTGTCGGAACCACTGCTTCATCGGGTGGTGGTAGTTTTTCATCATCGCCTCGCGCTCCTGCTCCTCTTCGTAGTGGTACTCGTCCTCATTCGCCGTCGCGTCACCGCCCTGCGGCTGCTCACCGGATGCAGCGCTCCCCTCCTTGATCCCATTACTATCCGCGGCGGCGCCGTCGCCCACGAACGACATGAACGCAGCGAAGCCGTCGTCCGCCATCCTGCCTCCCGCTTGCTTCTGTTTCCTTTTCGCTTGGGTGGGACGCTCTTTGGCTTGTTGTTGGTGTTGGACGGACATGTTGGTACAGCTGGGACGGGGGCGAACATGGTGACCCTTCGCTCCACCGATCCACCAGATTGGGGCGTTAGCCAACCTATAAATCTAGCTACAAGTGGACACCAACCTACAAAAATAATACCGGACACCAATACATTGTCTGGCACCAGTTTAAGATTTTGAACGGGGTATATTTTAGCGAATTTTTTCAACCACTTATAGCAAAATATGCCATAGTTATGCATTTGAAGAGATATGCATCCCCAGAGGCTGCAATGAAATATATGTTGCACTTTATGACAAACAATACAGTCCGCAACAATGGTCCGTGAACAAGGTCAATTTTTCGCCAATCGGAATCAATTTTTCGTCTTTTTTGACGTGATAAAGACAGAATTGTAGCCAATCGTGAGATCATTACAGCTGTCCAAATCCGACTGAACAAATCGATTTATGGGCACATTTATAGAAACAAATCAAATTTGGGGAGGCGACACATTTCGTGAACATGAATTTCAATGCGATGAAAGAATGGTATTAGACGCATACGGAGACTGCAAATGGCGTTCTAATACGAAATATATCCTCCTTGCAGCTGCGACACCTTGACACAACGATGGCGCAT
>JAASGK010001138.1:0-12073 GCA_023334195.1 Globisporangium emineosum
CCGAGCTCAAGAGTGCGATTGAGACCGCCTGGTACGCTGTGCCGCTCGAGTTCGTCCAGAAACTCATTCTGTCGATGCCACGACGCCTCAAGGCCGTGAAGGAGAGCAAGGGAGGTCCCACGAAGTACTAAGGAGTCGCATGGGGTCGGGTTTCACCCATCGTTCTTTTATATTTCCAGCAAAACTGCACATTTCATTCGGGGTGCGGACACTTTTTGGGTCGTACCTAACCGGAGATTCGACTTCCTGAAGTCTGAATTTTTCATTCGCTCAAAAATAAAGTAGCCTTCAGCTTCTTATAACCCGTTCAATATGATGCATCTGTTCTTTTGCTCATACCTCTCATCGTTTTTTCGCAAGACCGAAAAATAAATCGGTTTGGAGAGGGTGCGGAGACTTTTTACAGCCACAGTACATGACTCGTAAACTGAATGATATTTGAGCGTTTTGAACATTGAGACTCATTCTAACATGGAATCAGTGGCCCTCCACAGGAGCGTAGGTCCACACGTCTCTATGCTCGCGCCGAGGGGCGGAGCTTTAGGGTCATACTGGTCACACCGCGGGGCGGGGCCTTAGAGTAAAATATACCTCCAGCAGTGGCGCGAAGCGCAGGTTTAGGTTTGTATAGGGTATTGAAAAGAGACGCAGTTATTTCACTTATTAAACGGCTATACAAAAATATGTATATAAATGTATAGCTTTGTTTGTCACAACAGCAAGTGCCTATAAAATATAGATTCCTGAAAAGTGACGAGTTGGTGCTCTTGTCGTTAGAAACAGCCCCTAACAAAATGCAAGTGATCAATCTGAGCGAAAATCGATTCGAATGGAGTGGACTTCTACTGTCGCTCTCCCCTGAGGTAACCGAGGAGATGATCAAGATGCTCGTCCATTTCGACGGCTGAGTCCGTCAGAACCTGAAACGTTCTCGAGCAGGCGAGAGCAGAAACTTCGAGTTGTCTCAGAGCTTGGCGTACTCGCATTGTTAATGAACGGAGGGTAGTTGGACGTTCCACACAATTGTTCAAAGGATACATAGATGCATCCGTCGTCAGTTGGCTGCCTCCCTTGTGCATGGCGCTTCGGTGTTGTTAGAGTTTTGATCCAGACGAGTGCGCTTTCGTGATCGTCGCTCGAGGTGTTGTCGTCCAAGTCCACTGCAGTAAAGTGGAGCACACCGTCAGCTGGGTACCTTTCAGCACCAGGTAGTTAGTAGATTCTGTTTCAGCGAGTCAAAGCCGAGCGCGTAGTGGGATCCAAGTGCCTTTGAGGACACCTCCCCCCAGACAAAAAAAGCTCTGAACCAGACCCTCACGGTTTGTTTGACAAGCCTCGGTCCTCACTGGTCGCCATTAGAGCGAGCCACAAAGCCATTCTGCCGAACATGGGGGGCGGGCCTGTCCCATGACCACGAACGCCCTGAGCTGCGAGCACTCTTGATTGATTTTTGTATTTAGTTTATCTACTATCACATCACGCCCTGGAGGCAAAACTGGTTTTGCCTCGCCCACTTGTCTCTCTTATTAATTGCAGAACTCGACCTTGAACGGCTTGCCGGCGTTGTCGATCGTGGTCTTGATGGCCGAGTAGGTCATGAGGCACGCGCCGATGCAGACCGTCGTGGCGATGCAGAACACGATGATCGACTGCCGGCCTGTGCGGCGCACGTAGCCCAGGATGTAGATCTGCGCGACGGTCGTGACCAAGAACGCAACTCCGCAGAGCACGATGCTCCAGTCCCACGCGATCTGGTTGAAGAGCGCGAACTTGGCCGTGGCCGCCGCGGACGAGTAGAGCACCAGCAGCGCGCTCGTGGACGACGCCACCTCGGGCACGACGCCCAGCTCGAGCATGAGCGGCCCGGCGATGATCGCGCCACCCACGCCGAAGAGCGCGGCGACCACGCCGGCGACCATACACCCGAGCGGGAAGAACACCGACGTCTTGCGCGTCCACTCAATGTCCCCCGAGACGAACTGGAAGCCCAGCGCCAGCTTGTACGCGCGGCGCTTGGACATGTAGGCCACGAAGAGCGCCGTGAAGCAGAGCACCCAGGGCACTTCGACCCAGAGCACGGCCCAGTACGTGACGCTGCCGCAGTTTGCGAGCTTGCTGCCGATGCTCGAGGCGACGATGCCCAACAGGCAGACGAAGATCGTCGCGTGTTTCCTCCAGTTGGTGTGGCGCTCGGCCTCGAGCAGGTCCTTAAGCTCCTGCTCGCGGTCCTTCACGAGCGGCTGCGTGTCCACCGTCGTGCCAGCCGTCGCCGCGTTCTCAATGTCCACGTCCGGGGTCTTGATCTCCTGGAACTCTATAGTCGCAACCGGCGACTGCACCGCTTGAGCTTGAGCTTGGGCTTCCGCCGCCGCCTTCGCGGCCAGCTCCTTCTTGTGGAGCTTGATGCCCTTCTGCACCGTGCGCACGCCCGTGGCCGCGAGCAGCAGCACGAATAGGATCGAGATTATGTAGGACGGCAGCAGCTTGGAGAAGAACGCGCCGATGACCGCGCCGCCCATCATGGACGGGATCATGGCCACACAGATGTCCGGGTCCACGAGGGGTCGGTCCGCGAACGGGTGGCGCTTGCGCAGGTTGAACATGGCGTTGGCGATCGCGCCGCCCATGATGATGAAGTTGGACGACGGCGTCGCGAACTTGATGTCGAAGCCCATCACGAGCACGAGCAGCGGCACGACGATGGTGCCGCCGCCGACGCCGCCAGCGGATGCGGCCGCGAGCCCGCCGGCCATGAGCACGATCGCCACCACGTCGTAGCCGTCGATGTCCGAGAGCGGCTTGAGGTCGGCCTTGGTCTGCTGCGTCTTGGCGAGCGCGCCGGGGCTCAGCACCAGCAGCAGCAGCAACAGCAGCACGGCCAGCGGTAGCAGGCGCGTCTGCGGGTACGAGCGGCGCATGGTGATGACGGAGCTGGTCTCTGTGTGTGTGAGTGTGTGTGTGCTGGTGTGCTGGTGGTGGTGCTGCGCTCCCGGAGCCAATTGGCGAGTGGGCTTCTGAAGAAGAGAAGGCGTCCAGGCGGAATGGCAAGATGAGTGTTGTTTGGTCGTTTGCGCCATGTGGATGGAGATCAGGGCTGTCGTGACCCAAGCGCGTCGACGCTGTCTGGAAAAAGACCTCTTTTGTCCAGTTATACACTTTTTGTCGCGTGAAAAAATGACAATGCACCTAAACGACATTTGGTTGGCTAAAATGTATTCCTAGTTGATTATTTTAGCCAATCATGCGGCGTTTCAGTGCGTTGTCACTTTTTCCAATGACCACCACGCCTTGTTTGAGACACGATGGAACTCTGTGGAGGTGCCTGCTGCCGTTTGCGCTGGTGGCGTCGTCTCAGGAGGAGGAGAGATCTGGACGCTCAACGCTCCAGAGGGGTTGGTTCGTTTGGCACGACTGGCAATTAGCTGGTGCCGATGTCACATGATGACTGCAGTTTGTTCATTCTCGAATTCGTGGGTGAACTGTTCAGTGAGTCGCTGATCACGTGGAGGTAGGTGCAACATTGGTCATCAACAGAGAGGTTTGGTGCTGTTGATCGGTCAACCACAGCCACGCGCTTGCTCCAGTGGGGGCTGATCGTCCAATTTGCAGTCGCTACAGTATCACAAAATCTTCAACTTTGGTTCTCTGGTACAGAAGCATCCAAATACATACATATACTGGAAACAATCGACTTGATTTGAGTCGTTGAGAGCCCCACCGAATTGGTCGGTGTGTCTTTCACTTCAATAACATTGCGGAGGCTGGCACCTTCCTATTCACGAGACTCCAGGTTCCTTCAACAGTGCATGTGGGTCACCGTCTCGGATCCTGCGCGATGTCAACTAGCAAGGCAACACTGGGGTTTGCAATTGCACGTGATATGATTTTTACAGCATTCCGTGGCCCCAATTGTGCTCTCTGATACTTCAGCCAGTTTGGCCCCGATTGGACACATTAATCTTTGTGGCGCATGCGGACTTGATGCCTTGGGTCCTGGTCCCAAACAACCACGACCACTAATGCAGCTTGCACATCTCCTTTGTGTTCTCTTTCGCCTCGCGGGGTATTGGGCAGAGAGGGCCCTCCAGCAACTGAAGTTGTGAAACTGGTTCGCTCTTCTTCTCTGAAAAGAACTGGGAGAAACTCACACTTTCCGCTCCATGCGCACGCAGCTCTTCTTCAACTTCGCCAACTGCAGCAGTCGATACATCAGCAAGAACCGAGTCAATAAGTCAGACACCACTCCACAAATTGGTTTTTAGACCATGAACCAAATTCACCAATTTCACCTACCTGGTTGTAGCTCGTCGTGTGCGGACAGATGCGTCGGTAGCTACCCAGATGTTCAGGCAGCTCCCCAAAGCTGCGCGGCACTTGGCCCCTCAGGATCTCCGTCAGGTCTTCGTTCAGCTGCCGCATCGCGAGCTCCTCGGCCTCTTTCGGGTGGCGGATGTGCGCGTGCGGCCTCTTCTTCTCGCTGTCGAGGTCCTGGAGTCGGCGCGTGACGACTTCGACAAACTTGGCGCGGTCGAAGCGCAGCGGGTCCACCAGCTTGATCGTGTCCAGGATCAGCGCGTCTTTCACCTAGGCATTCCGAAATTAAGACCCTTGTGAGTTAGAGCTCGCCCTTATACCAAGTGATCTCCCCCACATCCCACACCCACATAGTCAACGTTTACCTGATAGTCCAGGTCATTCTCGCGCGCCATGGACGGCGACGAGTTGATCTCGATGAGCCACGGCCGGAACGTCTCGTCCAGCAAGATGTCGTAGCCGTAGAGATCGAAGCTGTTGACCTGGAACGGGATGTGGTCCTCACCGCACATGAGCGACTTGAGGATCACTTCGATGATCTCGCTCTTGACCTTCTCCACGTCGGCGCCCATGGCTTCCAGGCGCTTCCACAGGTACGCGAGCGTCATCTTCGTGCCGCCTGCCTCTTCCCCCGCGGCGGCATTGATGGGGTTGTCACTGGTTTACAAAGAAGGAGAGATAGAGTTAGTCTGGGATTACTTGATCTAGGTTCATAGTCGACAACCCCTATATCGTACCTGGCCTGGATCGCGTCCTGGTTCTCCTTCTGGATACTGCTGTTGGTCAGGTGCACAAACAGGTTGGTCAGGTCCGAGTCCTCGTACTGGCGCGTGCAGATGCGCACGAAGCCCTCTTCGTAGAAGAACGCCTCGAGCGGGTTGAACGACGTCACGAGCACGTAGAGGCGCAGGTCGAACTTGTAGCCGTCGAGCAGCAGCGGGTTGGCGATGTACTCCTGGATCACCACCTGCTCACCGTAGACCACCTGGCTCAGGTCGTTGATGAGCGAGATGCCGCGGCCGCGCGACAGCGCCACGGGCTTCATGATCCAGATGTTCTTTGTAGAACTAGTCACAGTACCGTTGTCCTTGAGCTTGAGCCGCGCGCCTTTTTCCTGGAACGCCTGCACGAACGCGATGTACTCCTGCGGCAGGATGAACGTGAGCGGGACGACGTCGTACGCCTGCTTCATCTTGCCGCCCATGGCCAGGTACTTACCCATGTTCTTCTTGAGACAGTCCTTGCGCGTGAGCGCCTTGGCGTGCTGGAAGTGGTTCACTTTCTGCCACGCGAGCAGCGTCTTTCGCTCCACGCGCGGCTTGCTCCACGTCCAGAGCAGGTTCCACGTGGTCTTGAGCCCCAGGCCCGACGGGTGCTCGTCCCAGTCACCCAGCTTCTCGAGCGCCGTGACCACGATGTCGCACACCTCGCGCCGCGTCGTCGAGTTGATGCGGTAGTGCGCTGTGTACGGGGACAGCGCCGACGATGACGAAGACAGGATGGACCTCGGCGTGGCGATGTTGTTACCAAAGACCGTCGCGTAGTCCTGCATGATGCTCTGCCAGCCCTCGTAGAGCTTGAGTTGGATGCGCAGCGACTGCTCGTTCACAGGGACGTGGGGAGCAACTAGCGAGTCCCTGGAAGATGAAGACGACGAGTTGCTGGTAAACGCGTGGCGCTGCTCAAAGACGCTCGTGAGGATGCAGTGGAAGTTGGCAAAGTACGCCCGGTAGTCCTTGCAGGGTTTCGCGGGGGCTCGCGGGATGCCAGCGCGACTTGCAGTGGTACCAGACTTCTGTTGAGGCTTTGGATTTGACAGCTCGGGTTTGGGCGACGCGCGTGCCGGAGGCTTTTCGAAATGCTTAGCGCCTGAAGAATCGCCATTTGCTGGGTTTGTTGGGTAAAGTGCCTCTTGTCGATGAGATCCGTTCGCCACTGCATCCGTTAATCGTGCGGGAGCCGACTCTGCGGCAGAACTTTCAGTCACTTTGTCCAACTCAAAGAGACCGTCTCGTGCGCTTTCAAAATCCCTTCGGTTCCGTTGTACTACATCCGGACTCCCGCTATGCATCGTATGGCGGTCTGTCTCGTCGCTGGTATTGCTCAGATCCCGCAGCAGCTCATTCAGCTGTCGCTGCTGCTTCTCCTGCTGCAATTGTTCCATCATCGCGCTTTTCCGCAAAGCCATGAACTCTTGAAGGTCGAGAGCGATTTGCTCTTCCTGAACCTGTCTCACTTTTGCTTCCTTCTGCTGTTCGAAGAGCTCGTTCATGCTATTTCCACAATCCTCCGCTGCACTTGGTAGCTGTAGAGCAGCAGCTGCCGCATCATCATCTTCTTCGTCTTCATCTTCAACCTCAGGATGATCGCCATGTGTCGCCTCCTCAGGATCTCGATATCTATGTTGAGGAGAGCTGCTATCTAGGGAGCTCGCTATTTCGTCGCCAGCTTCGGGTTGTCGTTGCTGCTCACGCCCCCCATTGGCTTCAGCATCGCCATCAAGAGAAAGTGCGTCTTCTTCTTCATCATCGCCATCATCATCGTCACCACCAGTGTCGTCATCGCTCTTCTCTTGCTCGGCTGCATCCTCTTCGTCGCGATCTTCTGCTTCTGGAGTCTCACCACCACCACCACTGTCTCTCACTTTCACCTCAAGCGCCATGATTGCCTTCTCGTTCTCTTCGTCGCTGTCGGAGCAGTTGCTCACATCACTCTCGTCACTTTCGCTCTCTATACCCTCGCTGATAAAAGTTCTGCTGCTGGTCGCGACACCATCACTGCTTTCAGGTTGTACAGCACCGCCACGTACGACCTCAACATTCACCGGCGCTACTTCCTCTGTCACTGGTTCACTACCAACCACCGCCACCTTCTTCTGTTTCTTCTTCTTCTCGGCCTGCAACTGCTGCCGCGCGAGGAGCCGTTGGTACGCTTCTTGCCGCCTGCGCTCGCGCTCTTTCTCGACTTGCAGCGCGCGCACTTTCTCCATTTCCTCTTTCGAGAGTTTCTTCTTCTGCTGCTGCCGCCGTCGCTTGTTGCTGTTGCTGCTCGAGTGGTCGCCGGCCGAGATCACAAACGCAGACACGCCCTGGTTGCTCTTGCTGCCATTGCTGCTGGCACTCAAGTTGGCTTTGACCAGCGCTCGAGCGGCCTCGATCGCGTCCCGTTTCTTTTTCGCAGCGGCTTTTGAACTCGGCGACTTGGCAGCGGACGCCCCAAGATTCCCTGACGGCGATGAAAACAACGCAGACCTAGAGCTGCTGTTGTGATCGCTGGATTCAGGCTTGAGCAGGTGAGCGGATGACGACAAAGACGAAGAGCTCGAGCGACCAGAGTACGAAGCACCGTCGACGCTACTACGCGCTGGGTTTGCTGGCGGCGTGAGGAAGATCGGCACCTTTGCCGATACCGGACGCTGCACCGGGGCTGTTGAAATTGTTGGGACGATATCGCCACTGAGAAGCTGCAGCACGCGCTCCCTGGCCCGCGCCTGCTCAATGTGCCGCTGCACGAGCGAGAGCTGTCGACTGGCGTACTTGGCCAGCTGCGCGTCTTCGTCACTCGAGGGCGGCGAGAGGCTCTGGAGCAATTGCAGCAGCCCCTGCTCGCACTTGCGCAGATCTGTGAGGCCCAAGCGCGGGATGAGCGGCAGCGGCACGAGCGGGAAGCTCTCCATGTGCGGCTCCGTGGGCGGCGATATATCGGGGAACAGTGACGACGGTGACATGGACTCTGCTGCTGTTGATGCTGGAGCTGCTCGTGGAGTGCGGGAGGGTGTCGAAAAGAGTGGGCGTCGTCCTGGGATGACACTACTGTCGCCATTGTTAGCAGGAGTCGCAGGGTCGTCAGAGAAGTGCTGGTGCGCGGCCTGGACCATGGACTCGTGCGTCTCCAAGTTGCTGCTAGTACGAGGCGAAGCGCGCGTGTCGGTAGGTGCGGAGAGCCACATATGTTGGAAGCTGACACCACACACGAGGCGAGACCGAATCGACCGGATCACTCACTGCTTGCTGGTCCAGAGAGAGAGCAGATACGCAGCACACGATACACGAACGGACGCGCCATCTTTAGAGACTCCACGCGCTTGAAACGAAATGAGCCAAATGAGATTTGTGTCGAAAAGTAAGCTACCGATACTACAAACGTCACAATAAACACACACAAGAGGTCACTTCAAATCCGATTTGTGTCGGGATGTCGGTAATCCTCTCTTATTAAAATAGTTAATAATGCCAATAGATTTTGATGTGAAATTTCACTATTGAAAATATTTTTGCGGGCTTCCACTTTAACCCTGAGCGTCACAAGCAGGGTTGGCGCTTATAGCAGGGTTGGCAGTGATGTTTAAACAAAAAAACAGGCACATGCCAAAAGTACTTTAGCAAGGCAGTAAAGTCTTTTGACATCATTTAATCATGTAATTATGTCAAAAAGTAATTACGTTTTTACGCTCGTAAAAACTCTACTGTCAGGAAACCTGATCTCGCGTGGGGCCAACGCGAGCCACCTCATAACAGCTCCAACACGCGCATTCTTTGCTCCGAAGAAACCGTCGCTGCCGACAAGACCATCACACTCAATGGGAGCTACAGGTCGCCCTCGCTGCACTGAAAGCCAGTACTTTTCAACGGTGGACACCACGCCTCGGAAGGGGAATGAGATTATGGAGTGCAAGTTCTGCAGGCGTGTGCATCTCGACGATCCAGACGCTACTAACTCGCCCAAGAAATTGAAGTATCGCAAGTCGACGTTCGAGCGGCACTTGGCCTTGGAGTGCGAGTTTGCACCAACAAGAATTCGTGAAGTCGCACGTGCGGGCATGCGGCAACGCCGAAAAGACCACACGCGCGACGAAGAGGATCAGCACTACGAGGAGTCTGATAGCCAAGCCAGCGATGCGCGCAAACGCATCGACGAGAGCGAGGACAACCAACCGAAGCTGGAGAGCAAGAAGAACAAGCGGTCTGCGCCGGTTGAGTGGACCGCCTATCGGGCTCGGCAGCTGCAGGGATTGTTGGTTGCGTTTCAGGCCGACAACTCGCTTCCGGACAGCTTTATCGAGCGCTGGCCAACGACCGAGTTTCTGGAGTTCGTGTCGCCAGGTATCTCGAAGCATCTCCCAAGCCGGCGCGTCCTTGGTGGCCGCATGCTCCAGGAAGAGGCAAGTCTTTGAGACGAGGACGATTAGCTCTCACTACGCGAAATCCAAGAGTCGACCGGCGGGCGGGTGAACATCCTTAGTGACGGATGGCAGAACATAGCTAAAAACCACTTAATGGGATCCCAGTTGTCGCTCTACGGCAGTGTTGTTACTTTCGAGCTGTCCCAGGTTGGCGAGCGCCATGATGGTGTCGCAATCGCCCAAGAGCTCGAGCGCGCTCTCGTCAAAGCGATTGGCGAAGGTTGGCGTACCGGTGCTGTTATGACCGACAATACCGGCCAATATGGACGTGCTCGTCGCATTTTGGCTTTGCGGTGGCCGCGCATAGCCTTCCTCTTTTGCTTTGCGCACGACATCAACAATCTCGTGAAAGTGATTCTGAAGTCGACTTTTCGCGATGTAGCGACTCAAGTAGCGGTAGCCGTCAATTTTCTCAATGGGTCGTCATCCAAGTGGCTTCGTCGTGCTCAGAGGCTCATGAAGATGAGATACGGCAAAGTGCTTGCTCTCATTCCTCTCTGTGAAACGAGATGGAACTCCATGCAGGGGTGCTTCACTTCTGCGCGTGCGGACTGCGCTTGAAGGTCTGTGGCACGATTGCCATATCCTCAATCCACAAGACTCTCCTCTTCCGCTCCAAGTGTTTGGAGACCCGGGGTTTTGGGATCACCTCGCGATGGCTGAGCAGGCCGTGGCTCCTCTAGCTGTGGCATTTTACCACCTTCAGAGAGACGAAAACACCGTGTCAGATGTCGTACAGTCTTTCGGCGAGATATATAACGGGTTCTCCATTGCCGGTGACAACAGCAGTGCAATGCTGGTGTGCCTCGAGAAGCGGTGGCTGTCGTGCGAACAACCACTGTTCTTGCTTGGGTTCTTTTTGCACCCTCTCCACAAGGATCAAGCGCGGAAACCCCTGCACTCCACACGACTGACATGGACTTTGATGTCGGACTTCGCCGTCTACTACTACCGTCGCTACATTGATGAGGACTTTGGTATGCTTCGGGACGACATGTACGATTGGCTGTTCGGTGACATCACGAAAGAACAAGCGCCGCAGTTCCGCAACCAATTCTTCGGGTTCTGGAGATACGTGAAAGCGCAGAAGCGGTTCATCAAATTGGCAGAGCTGGCGCTTGTGGTTCTGTCCATCGCTGCCAACACAGCTACGTGCGAGCGATTTTTCAGCGAGTTGAGTGCCATTCACACCCGCACTAGGAATCGCATGAACCCAGACAAGGTTCACCAGATCCACGTCGTTCGCAAGTGGGTTCGTCAGAGTTGCCATCAGAAGGGAATCGAGCCGCACTACATGCGTAACGTCGTTGATCCAGCAGAGAGAAACCTTCTCTGCACGCCACGCAAAGCGACTCTTGCGCAATCAAACGAGGACTCAAGGTGCTCGGAGAGCTCTCAAACGCTTGAAATCAGCTCCAGCATCGTGGTCGATACACTCGCTGGCAAAGATAGCGAGCTGAAGAGCGAGCTCGACCCGGAAGATGCGAGCACCGACCCAGTCAGCACATTTTCTTTCTGGGATGAGCTGTTGAAAGAGATATTCGATGACGATGCCGACGATGGTCTACGAGTGACGTTCGGGAGCAATCGTGACGACGAGGTCGATACCACAGAGGTTATTCCAGGTGCAGTGAAGAAGGCATTTCCAGTTCACAACGATCCCAAGTTCGACCAGGAGAAGCTCAAAGGGATTCGTGCGTGGTCTGTGAGCTTAGAATTTTTTTGGATGGCAACAGAAATCAAAAGGATAAATTGAATGTGCAATACTCGTATCTTAGACGAACGCGATGGCTGTGTGTGGAGCGAGTGCGCCAGCCCCATAGAGCGCGGGGACACGCTGTTGATCTCGCGTATCTGGAGTTCAAGTATTAGCTGCTGGGAGCGCATATTGATCAGGTTCGACGCCAATTGCGCGAGCTTGCCGTGGTACTGACGTCCAGACAGTCACTGCGCGGCGTGATGCGGCGTGGAGAACGCGTGCAAACTCCCTCAGGAGCCGCGGAGCGCGCGGCAGGCTGATATTGCGCGCGTACAGCTGCGCAAAGAAGTCGCTCGTCACCGCCGCATGCAGCGTACGATCGATGCACGAGACATACTGTCAGAGCGCCGGGAAGCGCAGCGATATCTGGTAATGCAACAAGGCACGCAAACGAACAGCCACTTGTTTTTCATTATGGCGAGCTCCGTCGCGGGAGAGTACTGTACTTGACAAAAAATTTGTGTCCTCGAAGGTACACAGTAACAGCAAAAATCACAGGGTTTTGACTTTTAACATTGTTTAAACTTGCAGCTTTAGTTTAAACAGGTGAAACTACCAACCCTGCTTATAGAGGTGAAGCTCGGGCTAAAAAACATACAAAAAACAAGATATCAATCGATCAGAGCTTCACCCATACAAACACACAAGTTTCGCGTGCATTCTTCTGTAGAAACAACTGAAGCTACAGTAACAAGTGTAATTAGTCTGGCCCAGACTAATAACGAAATTGTTTAAAACACCTTTTTATTCGTTTTAGTCTGGCCCAGAGTATTTTAGGACCCAGACTAATTTCACAAGCTATCTAAAATAGCCTGGGC
>JAASGK010001139.1:0-12052 GCA_023334195.1 Globisporangium emineosum
CGACTCGGACAAGCTGGGCAGCGCGCTGTCGCTCGAGGACAAGGCGCTGGTGAGCGCGCTCGGGTCCACGCTGAGCTCCAGCAAGTCAAAGCGGCGGCTCAGAAGCAGCAGCACCACGGAGTGAGAGTTCACCGTCCGCTTCAAAGTGCATCATGAGGGGGAAAGGAGGGCATTGCGGGGGTGTCATTAGGGTGCTACAGTAGGCCAGTAGCAATGCTACTCAACGTGCCGTGTCATTCATGAATCGCATTTGCCCAATCGCTGCTGGTAATTGCACGTGCAGAGTAGCCGTCTCGTCCCTCAATGTAACGTGCAGCCATTTCGTCCATGACAAGCTCATCCTGAAAGAGGCACGCGTTCGCAGTGACGCCCGAGGCCGAGAGCGTGCCGGCGCTGGTCTGCCATGGCGATGCGGTCCCCACGGTGGTCTTCTCGCGAGCCCAGTCAGCTGTGAAGACACTCCAGGAAGCCGATGTCGAGCTAGACTTCCACGTTTACGCGGGCATGGAGCACACTGTGACCGCGAAGGAGCTCGAGGATGTCAAGGTCTGGCTGCAAAATGTGCTCCCAGAGACCTACAGCACTTGAAAGTAATACAACACATTGACTTAATCTTTGGCAACTTTAGAAATGAGGAGAAATTGAAACCAAGCAAGCTGCGAGGCTGAGTATCCTAACGGGCCAGAAGTCGTGAAAGGAATGGTGCGGGTACGAGAGCTTTTCAAGAAATGGCAACCACATTTGGACTGGATGGTCTGCTCAGTTATCCAGTTCAGTGTATACTGAACCCACTAAGTTCACAACGTACTTTACCATCATTCACCGAATATCATCATTCTCGATCAGCTGAACATTTGGGCCAAGAAACCGAGCCAAACGCGAACAAAAAGCTTGAATATTTGGGTAAAATGGCCCCAGTCGCTTGACTCAAATGGTCAGATGGGTTTAACCCTTGGATGGCGCCGTTCTGAACCTGAGAGCAACGAGCACGAGCTCACATTCAAGAATCCCAACCACACCAATATTCTTGTCCTTACATTAATGTTTGCGTAATCGAATTGGCATAATCGTACTTATTCAGCAACTAACAGTACCAGGTTTACAAGCACTCCTGGCCCTGCAAACGGTTTCGGTGGACTCTCACATACAGCTCGCAAGACAAGAGTATAAATTTTCCTCACCCAAATCCATTGCCGGAAATCGAGGGTTACGCTCATTTCCAGCAATGGGCAAATTTCTACTCTTATCTTGCAAGCTGTATATGAGAGTCCACCAAAATGTTTGCTGGAGGGATTCTCTATTGTTTCCTGATAGTGAAATTGTCGAGGGTTTTTAAACTGTCGACTGTAAATCTGAGGTTACGAAAGTAGGTTACGACGGTGCCAAAAAAGCGTACTTAGTCGACGATCCCCAATGCTCCCTCCCCTTCCCTTCCGTTCATCCGCCTTCGTCTCCAGTGAGAAAGCGAAAGCGGAAGAAGCCGACGACTGCGCTTCTCTCTCTCTGTCTGTGGGTGCCTTCTCTCCATCGGAGCGACGACGCGAAGGTGGGTGGCTGATTGGCTGGCTGCTCTCGCGTCACTAGCTTACGCGTCGGTGATGCTGCTGCAAAGTGACGGCACCTTGTATATCACGGGTGCAAGAGAGAGTCTGATGAGCAAATTGTTTTTGTTTTTTGAATTGTGAACTGTGCATTCGTCGACTGCAGCAAAGCCAAAGGAAGCGGAAGCAAACCAATCGCATTCACGTTCACAACAAGCAGCAACATGGCGCCACCGTCGAACCAGTCGGGCGACATGCGAGCAGGCACCGCGCAGGAGCCTATCGCTGTTCTCGCTGCTGTTGTATCTAGTGCTGAGCCAACGGCAGCAACCGCGACGGACGAAGCCTCATTGTCGTCAACGGACCCAAAGCAGATCTCGCTCAACGTGCGCACGCTCGACCACACGACGTACCCGATCAGCGTCACCAGCAATGCGTCCGTGCTGCAGCTGAAGGAGCTGGTCGCCGTGGAGACCGGCGTGGTGTTTGCGCGTCAGCGCCTGATCTTCCGCGGCAAAGTGCTGAAGAACGACCAGAGCATCGCCTCGTACTCGCTCGAAGACGGACATACGCTACACATGGTGGCGCGCGCAGAGAACGCGGTCGCTACTGGTCAGGATGCAACTAGTGGCGGCAACAGCACAGCGACCGACAACGGCAATAGCAGCAGCAGAGACAGTAATGGCAACGGCCGTGCTTCCGGTCCAAGTGGTCCAGCTCCCGGGCGCAACAATGACGAACCAGATCCGACGATTGGAGGCGTGGGCCCGCCGAACCACGTGCTCATGGGGGCCACGATCTCGCTTCCAGAAGGGTCGGGCGTCAGTATGCCGTTCCTGAGCTCCATGATCGCGAACATCATGACCTCGGTGCACGGCGGCACAATGGTCCCTGGGCACATTGTGATCAGTGAAGCCGATCCAGGTCCGAACGGTGCAGGAAGCCGCGACGGCGGTGGTCCCACCCGAGCGTCCTATGCGCATTTCACCACGCACGCGGCGGCAGCGCAAGCGTCCGCACAGGCAGCTGGGGGTGCGCGAGCGCGTCGGTCTCGCGCAGAGCCGTCTCTGCGATCACTCGGCTCGTCGTCGCGATCGAGAGGATCGGCTTCGTCCTCTGCTAGTGGCAGCAGCAACATGACGACCGGACTCGATCGGCTACGCTCACGCTCGGAAAATCTCCTGGAGGGCGTTCGTTCGAATGTGGAAAACTCTGGTGGGTGTCTATTTGGCTGGTATGAGTTTGTTTGGTGCAACTTTGGTTTATTGATTGTGTGGCTTGCTTGTTCAACTTCAGACTACGATTTCACTGGGTTGGACGAAGTGCAGCTGGACGCTGGAAACAACACGGACGCTGCATTTCTGCAGTCGCAGCTGACGCAGTTGGAGATTCTGCTGGACCATTTTCGCACGCGACTGCACTTGTTGCCAGTTGCTCTCCGAGATTTGCAGCAGCGATCTGAATCAAACACGCCTGACCAGTCCCAGTCGCCAGTGTCCGTGTCTGCGATCGTTCGAGCGATCGACACGCTGCAGTCGGTTGGCGAATCTGCCGATATCTTGTCCAGGATTGCTCGCTACCTCTTCATCCGTCACAACCCAGGGTTTACCGGAGGAATTCGGTTGAACGAAGGTGACTCGGCGAATATATCGGCATCTCGATCTGGTGGTGGCACTGGCGTCGCAGTCAATACCGCAGCTGCTGCTGCGTCTGCTACTACTACTGCCGGCGAAAGCAACCCAAGACGCTCGTCCAGTGAACGGAGATCGAGTCATCGTCGGCGACACTCCAGTTCCCGCTCGGAAGGTAGTCGCGGATCAGGAGATGGTGGACGAACCGGTGGAAACGCTCTGTTCTCACTCCTGGAGCGCATGAATGAGTCGATTCGAGGTGTGACTGCTGGACTCACAGGGACCACCGCCGAAACCCCGGCGGCATCAGCCCCAGCAGCATCGTCAACAACAGCAGCAACTGCGCAAGAGCCCAGTGGTGCGAGCCAACCAGGTTTTGCTGATGGACCCCAGATCTCGCTCACGAACCTCGGAGCGCCGCTTGCGTCCGTGGTGTTTCCGATTTCGTTTGCTGATCTCAATACAAACACGAACACGTGGAACTTTGCTGAGCTGCTGAATCGCCTGATCAGCGAGATCCCAGCGTCAACCTTATTTGGAGTGATCGGTGGTGATCCAGTGACCATTCACCAAGTGATGGCGCAAACAGGTTTTGCGTTGGTGAGCGGCATCGACGTACCTCCGGTGTCTCGCGCGACGATCCGCACGTGGTCGCATTCGCTGGTGAACGAGCTGCGAATGCAGCTCCGGTCGCAGGGAATCCCAGTCTCGATCCTCTCGCAGCTGGAGCTTTCGCGTCAGTCCACATTGGTGGACCAGCTTATCCGTCCGATAGAGCCGTTTGTTCCAGATCTCGTCGATTTCTTCCTACGTGCTACGTCTGCGAGTCGTACTGCGGCTTTCGGTACCAGCAGCATTGATTTTCTGGGTACCATGTCGCGACAGTTTGTGCGCCACATGCTCACGTACATCGGTGGGGACGAAGAGCGATTGCAGCGCTTGTTGACGAGTCTGTTGGAGTACTTTGGTCTGGACAGCCGCGTCGCGTTGTTTGCAGTCGTGAATTTCCTAGATTGGACTGGAGGGAATACTCGACGACGCACGCTTGAAGGAGGTGCCGAGTCAGCCCCAGCAAACAAGCGCCGACGAGAGGAGCACTAGCTAAATTGACATTTTTCAACAACCAGTTTCTACAAATTTCGACAAGCACCGCGTAGCCGAACGAATCTCCAGAGTCATAAGTAAATCAAGCACATCCGAGGATGAATGCAATTGGGAGAGGCGGCATTGAGCAAACGGCAGATAGGTAATTGAACTGCACGAAAGGCTTTGAATTGCGCAACTGAATTGGTGCCATGAATTGCAGATTGATGTGTTTGATGTTGTGGGACTAGGAGATGAAAGCCTCTCACCAGCCAGGTATCGCTCAAATGGCGAACCAAGAGAGCGTCGTGTGCTTTGTCGTTGGCGTCGGGAGCGTGCTTGTGATGGAGATGAACATGAGTCAGTCAGTTGCGTGGCTCAAGGAGAAGATCAAGGAGAAGGAGCCCAACTGCGTCCACTGTAACGCGGATCAGCTCACGCTCTATCTCGCCAAGCGTGACGACGGTACGTGGCTCAACTGCGATGACAAAGACGCCAGGGCTTCGAAGAAGACGATACGAGAAGTGCCCGAAGAGATCCAGAAAATGATGCTGGAGAAAGAGCCGATGGTGGCGTTGGACGACGGCTTCTATTTCACGAAAGCGTTTGCGCCCTCACGAACACGAGGTCAAGAGATCCATATCTTGGTCCAACTGCCAGAAGTCATCGAAGTCGACGTCAGCTATTACGAAGATAAGGCAGCTGTTGGGATCGTGCTGATGACTGGGGTGGTACTGGCACGTAGCTTGTTGCTTCTCCTGTCTGACACAACAGAATGGAAGTCGCGGGTCCTCCTGTTACAGTCTCTCGCACTTGCAGTCTCTATGGTTCTGTACGCGATTGGTCTCTTTTCGTACTGGCAGAGCCGCCGAGTGGGAGGCGGGAGCTCTGCGCACACGTTCGATGTGATGATCGCCGTCTGGATCATCGTGATCACGCTGTTCTTCCTGCTGAAAGGAGCCAAGTCGTACTGCGAGTCGAAGATCGAAGAGGTGTCTGCGCGTGTGGGCTACAAGTCAATCCCGTGAGTCTCTAGACTCGTTTTAACTACCGGTATCGACCACCAATTTCAACAAACATGACGACCAATTTCAACGATTTCAACACGATGACGACCATTTTCAACAATTTCAAGAAGGGACTTTCCGATACAAAACGGTTTGGTTTGGTGGTGTTATTACGAATATGCAAAATCTGTCGAGCTCTAACTTGCGATCATCAATCAATTCACGAACTTTGGGTAGACGCGCTTATATAAGTACAAGCAGACCGTGTCGTGCTGCTTGATGGGCTTGTTGAACACGGCCTTGAAGTCGCCGTGCGTACCCAGGGACTCCTTGATGTGGCCCGTCATGCCGTGCTTGGTCGCGAGCTCCACGGGCTTGAACCAGCGGATGTCCTCGGGCGAGTGGAACATGTAGCGGATCACGGCCTTGCGTTTCTTCACCTTCACGGGCGTGCCGGTCACCACCACGCGCTTGAGCACGATGCGGTCCGGGTTCACGTTCATCAGCGTACCGGACGCCACCAACTCGTGCGATTCCATGCCGTTCTCACGGAACACGAGCACCGACGCCGGCTGGAACGTCACGGGGCCGTACACCGAGGCCACCGCCCAGCCGCTCTGCGGCAGGAACCGGTGGAACAGGTGCTGGTCGCTCTTGAGGCTCTGGTCCGAGTACACGGGCTTGGCCGCGAAGCGACGGAAGCCGCTGTGGAACACCAGCTCCTCCTTGGACTTGAGCGGCTCCGTGAACGTCTGGGAGCGCTGGATCGAGAAGTTGAGCACCGACAGGCGGTTCTCGTGCTTGAGCAGGGCGCCCATGATCAGCGGGCCGGCCTGCACGCGCGCGTGGTACGCTTGGATCGGCACGTCCTTGATGACGATCGTCACGTACACGCCTGACGGCACGTAGCCGTTGCTGCCAAACTCGGTCGACATGGCGAGCGGCAGTGGGAGCTGCTGCTCGACGTCCATCGACGACTCGACGTCCTCCATCGCAGTCGAGGAGAACGACGACGCACGCGAGCGCGCGATGCTGGTCTTGCGACGCAGCTCGGCCTTCATGGCCTTCTCCGCGATCTTGCCGCGCTCGAGCGCCAGACGCTGCACCATGCCAAAATCCTGGAACTGGAACAGGCGCGAGTACTCGCGTGGGAGCGACTCCTTCGCGTCCCAGGCGCTCGTGCGCAGCGACTTCAGGCCACGGTAACGCGCAAAGCGCACGCGCGCAGATGAGTCCGCCGGCACATCCACTTCGTCTGGGAACGTCATGTTCTCGCGCTCCTGCTTGCGCTTGTCCTTGAGCTCTTCGAAGCGGCGCTCGCGCTGCGCGTCTTCGTCTTCGTCCATCGAGATGTCGTCCTCGTCCTCGTCATCCTGCACGCTCTCGGTGCCGGTCTTGCAGAACTCCTGGTCGACCTCGGCGGCGTCTTCGTCCTGCTCTTCCTCTTCCTCCATCGCGTCTTCATCCTCGTCGCCGTCAATCCACGCCGCCTGGTAGTTGGACATGCCCTTACCGTCCTTGGCGTTCTTCTTGGCGTCGCGCTCGGCCTCGTCGAGCTCTTCCTGCGTCGGCCACGTCTGCTCCGCGGCGAACGGGTCGTACTCGGCTTCGTAGCGCAAGTCTTCCTGGAGCTCTGGGCTCGCCGTCGCGAGCACGTGCTGCTCCTGGCCACTCAACGCCGCCACCGCGAGGGCGTTGCCGTCGTCGCCAAGCTCCATCTTGCCCGAGGCATCCACCTGCTTCACAGGGGTCATCACGATCTGGCTCATCTGGAAAGTGCCCACGTCGGTGATGTGGATCAGTTGGTTCACCGACAACGGCTTGCCACGGATGTAGCCGCTCACCTGGAGCACCCCCTTCTCCTCATTTGGTCCGTTCGGGGTGATCGCGGCCGCAGTCGCGAGCAGGTACGAGCGCGCGTCGCGCCAGTGGATCGTCTTTGGGGTCAGCGTCATGATCGCGCGCGAGAGCTGCGCGTTCACGTTCGCCTGGGCGACCTTGACGGCGTCGCCGAACTCGGTCGTGAAGTAACGCTGGCCGTACTTCTTCAGGTCGTTCTGCAGCTTTGGCGTGTGGCCCTCGAGGCCCTGGATCACACCCACAGTCGATGGGATACCCTGTGCGCGAATCGCAGACACGATGCGGTCGCCTGTCGTGTTCACACCGCCCTCCGCGCCGCCGTGCAGTGGCAGAACGAACACAATGATGTCCGCGACCTTGGCGGCGTCCAGTGCCACGAGCAGGTCGTTGCCGCACTCCACGACGCACACCTTCTGCTTGTGCTGCGCGAAGACGCCAACCGTGCAGTTGCGCAGTCCGTTCTGTAGATACCACCACCCAATCAGGTGTAGCAGACGATGAGTGAGTACATTGCAAGACATCCATCCAACCTCATGCAGAGCGAGCATCACATTCTACACACACACCTGGAATGGCTCTTCGATGGTCGAGACGCCCTCGAAGATCGACTGCTTGACCTCGCCCAGGTTGGCGAGCTCGCTGAGCGCAATGAGCGCCACGATCTTTGGCGCGCCGAGCGAGCTGCCGAGCCCGAAGCGCTTCTGCAGCAGCAGGTCCTCGCGCTTGTTCTGACGCAGCTGCTTCTGGCGCTGCATGCGCATGGCCTTCTGGTTCGCCGCCACTGCGTTGTTCGAGTTGCTGCTCGCCTTCATGTTGCCGACGCGCTCGATCTTGCCGCCGAGCTTCTTGGTGAGCGCCGTCTTGGACTCATGGCGCCCGGTCTTGTGCTTCTTGTTCTTCTGCTTCAACGGCCCCGATCGATGGTGGTGGCCGCCCATGGTTAGTTCCCTGTTGCTGCTGCTGCTGGTGCTGTCAAGTTTGCTGCTGCTACTCGCTCCAGTGGGTGGAAATTCGTAGAGAGAGAGAGAGAGAGAGAGCAGTGGAGGTGTCGTCGGCGTCGTGTCGTTTCGAATTGGCTCCACTCGGTTGTTTTCCAACCGTGGTCGTGCTCATGCTTGTCAACCATTGGTTTCTGCGTACTGTATGCACTCTCTAATATGATACTTGATTTTGCAACATGAGTATTGAAATTTAGGGTAGAAATATCAACATATTAACGTCAAATTTTGAACCTTTCCGCCCTGCCAACCGTCATACCAACAACACCAGCAACAGCAAGCTGATCAAAGCAAAGATGACGACTGTGGGGGCGGCGGCGGTGGCACCGGGGTACGCGGCGGCCGTGGACGCGAACGGCGACGTGGACGAGCAACTGCAGCAGCAGGTGCAGCAGGCGGTCGAGAGCAAGCGCTTCGCTGACAAATACGGGCTGGCGAAGCTCGCGGCGCAGTGGCGCCTGGCGCCGGAGGTCTGCGCGACGCTCTCGGCCATGCACATCCACGCGTTCTTCCCCGTTCAGGCCGTGGCGATCCCCAAGATCCTGGACAAGGCGAACGACCGCATCACCGACATCTGCATCTCCGCGCCGACCGGTAGCGGCAAGACGCTCGTGTACATCGTGCCCATCGTGCAGCGGCTGCTGCCGCGCGTCGTGCCCCGCGTGCGCGCACTCATCGTGCTGCCGAGTCGAGACCTGGCGATCCAGGTGCACCAGATCGTGACCAAGTTTTGCGCCAACACGTCGCTGAAGTGTGGCCTCGCGATCGGTCAGTCGAACTTTACGGCCGAGCAGGCGGCGCTGGTCGGACCCATCGACCACGACCGCGCGCTCTTTGGCAACAGCGCGAGCGAGCAGGACGGCGGACACAGTCTCGTGGACATCCTCGTGGCCACGCCCGGCCGTCTCGTGGACCACTTGGAGCAGACGCCCGGCTTCACGCTGCAGCATCTGCAGATCCTCGTGGTGGACGAAGCCGACCGCCTGCTGAACCAGTCGTACCAGGACTGGATCCCAAAGATCTACGGGAGCATCTTCAACGGCCAAGAAGGAGCAGCAGCCGTCGCACCAGTCCACACAGGTGAGAGCAGCAGCAGCAGCGAAAAGCTCAACGCGCCGATGACGAGCCGCCGTCAGGACTCGATCAACCGCCGACGCATCCGGACGCCGTTGACGCGCGTGCTGCTCTCCGCGACGCTGAC
This sequence comes from Globisporangium emineosum, assembly GCA_023334195.1. Lineage (NCBI taxonomy): Eukaryota > Oomycota > Peronosporomycetes > Pythiales > Pythiaceae > Globisporangium > Globisporangium emineosum. The sequence continues at coordinate 9,322 of JAASGK010001139.1, forward strand.
GCGCAACCCGCGCAAGCTCGCGTCGATCGGCATGAGCAACGCCGAGCTCACGAAGATCGGCCGCGTCGACGACGTGCTCGCCGACAACGCGCACGAAGGTGACGACGACGGCGTCAACAGTGAGAACGACGATGGCGACGACGGCAACACGTCAAAGCTCTACTCGACGCCGACGAACCTGGACGAGTACGTCATCGAGTGCGACTCGGGCTCCAAGCCGCTTGTGCTGCTCGAGATCCTCAGTGAGTACAAGGACACGCTGACGATCGTGTTCACGGCGTCTGTCAACTCGACGCATCGTCTCGCGCGGCTGCTGCAGCTGCACTCAGACCACCCGGAGCGCATCCGCGAGTACTCGAGCAGTCTGACCCAGAAGCAACGAACGGCGCTCGTCGCCGAGTGCAAGGCGAACAAGATTGAGACCGTCGTGTGTTCCGACGCGATGGCGCGTGGTATGGATATCGACAACGTCGCGAACGTGATCAACTACGACGTGCCGACGTTCATCAAGACGTATATCCACCGTGTGGGGCGTACCGCGCGTGCAGGGCGAGCGGGTCGCAGTGTGACGCTCGTGAAGACCGGCCAGATGAAGGGCCTTACGCGCATGCTCAAGAAGGCGGAGAACAACAAGTTGAAGCCGTTCCCGCTACAGAAGGACCACATGAAGACGCTCATCCCTCGCTACACGAAGGCGCTCGAGCAGCTCAAGGACACGCTGGACGCCGAGAAGTCGGGCAAGCTGAGCTCCACGACCACGCTCCGCACCAATCAGAGCGGACCAAGCAACAGTAGTAATAGTAGTAATAGCCCTGCGGCCCAGACGAAGAAGAGCAAGGGGAACAAGACGATCGCAGCCAGTGGTAAACATGACGACGAGGAAAAGGACTTGAAGACCGATCTGAAGGACTCGGACAAGAAGCGCTCGCTCTCGCTTCTCTACGACCAGCTGGAGAAGAACCTCGCGAGCAAGCTGCAGCGGAAACAGTAGAAAGAGCGTCCAGGTAGGTCATACAGTGCACGCAGCACGCTTTTTTTCTTTCCTTTTAGAACTAACTATCGACAATAACCAGCCTCAATTGCTCGGGTTAACTATCCCCGCGTTAGCATGTGTAAGCTGCTCGTCGACCCAATGCAGAAGTCGCCCTTATGAACCGACGTACTGCGACTATTTGCCACACTCACTCGGCGCATCTCAGTCAGGCGCTCGCGAGTGAGCAGCTCCGGCCACTGTGCCAAAACCCAGCAGATCACGCCCAGGTGGCCGCAGCGAACAGCGCTCCAGAGCGCCTTGGTCGGCACGTAGCTGCGGCTGCTGGTGTCCCTTTTCAACACGCCGCTGAGCCGCTGAATGATTGTGAGGCGTCCGTATCTGGCCGCAGTGTGCATCGCGCGCGTGACTTGTTTCTTCTTGAGGCTATTGCCAGGATGACTCGCTACCTCCTTCTTCACGACCTCCTAGTCTTCGCAAGGCACTCCCAGCTCAATGGGGGTACCTCTCTGGGAAGTTTGCGAGAACCTGGGCGGCAACATCAAACTGCCAGTTGGTCACCATTGCCTCCATGGTCGAGAAGGAGAGTGCACTCTCGGGGTACTTGTCGTGCAGCCATAGTAGAGTGTCAGCGTCGCCCTGCTTCGCTACAGCTTCCATCGCTAACGCCACGTCTGCGTCTGCTCCTGTCTCGTAGATCCAGTTCATGACGTGGCGTTGACCGTGACGCGCCGCCTGCTCCAAGGCCGATCGGGACCATCGATCTCCGCAGTTCACGTGGATCCACTGGAGCGTCTCCAAGTGTCCGGTCCTCGCAGCGTTTTCGCACGCAGTGTGGTAACACCGCGCGTCGGGGCTCTTGCGATTCGTAAAGATCCACTCGAGGGTCTCCATGTGTCCACTGAAAACGGACATGTTGATTAGCATGTCCTCCGTGTACCCATCCGAGCCGAACTCTCGCAGTCGCGGGTGCAGCAGCTGGACAGTTCCCAACCGCCCTTTGTAGATCGCTTTCCACAACGCTCCTTGGATGCTGATGCTAGGACTGGTACTGAGAGCCCAGTCGATCACAAGAGCGCTCGCGTGTAGAGCTCCATACTGGAACACGTCGTTGAGGAGGCGGACTTGCTAGGGTGGCAGCCAACGTTCCTCCTCCTCTGATTCTTCGTCATCATCGCCATGTGGTTGCTCGCGACCTCCTCTTTCAAGTGCGTCGAGCCGCAAGCCTTCCTTATGAACAGCCAGGAGCTGCTCGACCTCGGCGATATTATCTAGCGTGAAGATCACGCGCTTGAGCTTTACCAGCAGCGGCGCGTCCGCGAACCTCCGGATCGCGCGGACGACGGCAGGTAGCGCAGCAACGGCTTCGTGCGCGCGAAGCACGAGGTCCAGCGCCAGCAGGCTGGAGGTCGTGGACATCACTGATGCCTCCATGTGTGGATTGGAGTCGACTTGAGCAATGATGATGAGGCTATCGAGTTGAGCAGCTCAACAACGTTCATTGGTTGATATTTAGTGTCGCAATGCTAATGAGTGATGGTGGGTATTCTGGTGAGTGCTGGTGCATGGGAATGGGTACATTTGAAGTTTTATGTTGTCAAGCGGACGGTGAACTCTCACTCCGTGGTGCTGCTGCTTCTGAGCCGCCGCTTTGACTTGCTGGAGCTCAGCGTGGACCCGAGCGCGCTCACCAGCGCCTTGTCCTCGAGCGACAGCGCGCTGCCCAGCTTGTCCGAGTCG
>JAASGK010001140.1:0-12038 GCA_023334195.1 Globisporangium emineosum
CAAAAACACGTCACAGCTGATCAGTGCTGTGATTGAATAAGCATATCCAAACAGCGTGGCTCAACTCGTAAAACTCATGGCACGGCGCGTCGAAACGTGTCCGAAAAAAAGTGGATTTAAAGACTTGGCCATCAGTGTAGAGTTTAGTCCTCACGAACTCGCCCTCACGCAACATTCGCGCAACATGGTCACCGTGTGACATAAAGGCGTAATCACGCCAAGTGTATTGTGAACGGGGATTTGCACCCCGTTACAGTGTGTGTACTGGGAATTGCAGCTTTTCGTCGGACATGAACGACCAACACTCATAGAGTTGCTGCACGACCATCACTCTTGTCAGTAACTGCTCGAGTGATTGATTCTGAGCCAACCAATAATGGCCCGGCCGTTTCGAGGTTTCCGGGTCGGTTTCCGAGGAGGAGACTGAGTGGGAGGTTGCCAACCCGACGGATACCTTCACCTTCAGGCTGTCTCTCAGAAGCCCCCCTTTGGTGTGAGTGCTTTCTCAACAAGCTCCGCAAGGCTAGTTCATAAGGCTAAACCCTCATGGTTGTAGTCTCGCGAGACTTGAAAGGATAGCGTGAACGGTTAACGAGCAGGTTGCGGCGGCAGCACTCATTCATTGAGGTAACGTTACCACAGATCTTGGAGATCTTGAGGTCCGAGATCCCTTGGACGCAACAGTGATCGAGGCGAAAATCGCTTTGTCTCTAACTGGGTTGCCCACCCTCCATGCTGATTTTGATGCCCCTCAACAAAACCTCGCAGACCCGCCGCCGATTTGCTTGTTGCTGCGGTTCTTCTCTTTACAATATGGCGAAGCGTGCAAAAGTGCGCGAGTCGCCATGCAAATGCAAATACTTTTTTCAAAACAAAAATGCAATTGAGCATGCTACAGTTCGCTCGCAGCGTCCTGCCCTAGTTCCTCCAACTTCCTTCCTTCTACTCCAATCGATAAATTCAAAACTACCTACTACTTTAAATGATCCACACACACGCACACACTTAGTTTGGTGTTCCAGAAAGGTACTTCCCCTCGGTACGACTCACGAAACTTGCGCAAGCGCTTGTTTAATTCCCCCCCACACACACACAGCTCAACGAGAGCCTCAGGACGTCTCCAAGATGATTTCGAAGCGCCCGTTGTCGGGGACGAGGTCTGGGATCTCGGACGACGCCCGTCGCCGCGAGTGAAACTTTTGTCGCTCCTGCTGGATCGTCTGCAAGAGCGCTTCCTGGGCGGCAATAGACTGCGAAATGTTGCTGAACGCCGCGGGCATCGGCGTACATGGCGGCTGCTGCATTGTCGGTGCTGGCGCTGCTTGAGCTTGAGGTGTAAGGTCAGTCAGGTGGTGTTTTGGGAGTGGCTTCGAAAGCGCAGGTGCCTGGCGTCTCGAGCGTGACCCCCGCGGTCCAACCTGCTCTTCTTCTGCGATCGCTGGCGGCGCACTCCACCCATAATGAGCGCCGATACTGTCGGATGGATGGGGAGTCGCGCGCTTCTTCGGCTTCTTGTGGACGTCCTTCGCTTGGGAGGACAGATACGCCTCGACTGCTGAGACTGGCTTCCGCCTCGCGTTCGTAAACACAATGTTACTGCTGTTCAGCTGGAGGTCCGAGTGTTTGTGCGTCTGGGGGCGACGTGGTCCGTGGCGGTCGAGCAGGTACGGATCGTCCAGATCGTCCAGGTCGCTCAAGTCATCCAGGTTGTCGATGGAGTCCTGCAGCTCCGCGAGGTCAATGTCGTAGCCTTCGTCAATCGACGGCGGCGCTGTCGTGTTGCTCTCCTCGGACGACACCGAGCTGACCATCTCGGAGAACGACCCGCTGTGAAGACGCTGCTCGCGCGCCTGGAGCACACAGGGCAAGCAGAATTTGTCCTCCGTGAACTTTGGCGAGCTGTTGCTGGCGCTTGACGAGAGCGACTGACTGAGTCGCTGCTGCTCCGACTGGGGGCTGGTGAGCACCTTGAGCTTGATCGTGCACTTGGTGCAGACGCTCTGGCCGCACGAGCGGCAGTTGTGGCGCTTCTGTAGCATGCCGAACTTCTTGCTGCACAGGTAGCACGCCTTGATAGTCGACACGGAGCTCGCAGAGCCCAGATTCGCGATGGCGCGAGCGTCTGCGAGACCAACGAGGTGGCCCATGTTGCTGAAGATCTGCTGCACTGCCTTGCTGGCGACCCAGGCTGGCACGTTCGGGCTCGACTCGAACCAGCCGGTCGACTGACAGTGCGTACCTTCCTCCAGGAACCGGAACGTGCTGACCTGGCTCGCTTGGGCTCGCGCGAGGCCGATGTTCTGCTCGTCCATCTGCTCGGAGACCAACTCAGGACACACGGTGTACTGCACGAGCACCGCATTGCCGTCGGCATCGCGGGTCTTGCACGAGTACTCAAAGTAGACCAGGTCCGGCGGCGCCACGAGCCCCGGCGGGATCTTGAACGCGACCCACTTGGTGCCTGCAAAGTGGAACGGGTCCTCGACGCTCTTGCGGTCGTACACGTCCAACACCGCGGCGTCGAGAAAGGCTTCCTGGTACAAGCAGGTCGCGACCGTGCGCTGGTCGGCCGTATTGTCGCAGTAGAGCGCGTATGCGATGTCTTCGAGCGACAGGTTGAGTACGCCATGGCAGAAATACGCGCTCTTTCTCGTCAGCGGCGGCGACGAGGCTGTCTTTGACGACGGAGAAGAAGTCGTGTAGCCTCGGATGTCGTGCTTGCTGAACGAGAGCTTGAGCTCCTTGTTCTGCTCGGCGCCCTTGCCCTTGTAGTACCAGGATTTCTTGTCGTGCATGAGCGTGGTGATCTCCTGTCGCGCCTGCTGCTTCCACCAGTTCACCGTCTGCCTGTCGATCACGCGGAGCTTGGGGCGCTTCTCGGGGTCCAGTAGGAATCGCGGGTGACCGCCATGGGGCTCCATGCTCTCCGGTATTTCCTCGCTCGCTCCTGCGGTCGCAGCAGAGTCAGCGAGTCGTCCTTAAAAGCGAAATGAGGCGAGTTGGGATCAAAGCCCCGGGTAGGTAGGCAGGTAGGTTGGTTTTGGTTGGTCTCTGTTAAGTAGACCCCCCTGGGAGGTCTTAGGAGTCCTCGATGAAAAGAAAGCCCAGCCCCAAAGAGAGGGAGTCCGCTGCGTTTGAGTCAGGAGCGGGTTCTCTTCTCCGCTCGTCTTTTCAGCGCGAACATGGAGGCGCGTGGCCGTCACTGGCGACACAAGGCAGGAGCCAGGGGGCGTGATCACCTCCAAGCATGAGGTCAGTGGGGAGGTCCATTTTGGTTCAATAATCAAATATAACCTCTTTATTAAAATACCCATCATATATTTCAAATTGAGATAGATAAATGATGTAAAATACCTTTATATGTGACGTTCTGTTGGCAACTAGTTATTAAGCGAGGTTATAGTCAAGAAATGTCGGGTTTCTCGAAAGAGGTCGGTTGGCTGCTGTTAATTAAAATTCACCGTGGGTGAACCAAGTAGAGGCTTCTTAGAGGCTGCTGCATGCCGAGCTATTGTCGAGACTTATTACAATCGGAAACTCATAAGGAGCGAGAGTTAAGCGCATGCCTCGTTTACCGCCTCTTGTCTCCGCCATCATCCATTGCGGAAGCCTCGAGTTAGGCGTTCTCGTCTGTCTGACGTTAGTCTCCACTCTGTGATATCCCGAAGGTACTGCTGAGGATGGGGATGATTCGTGAAGCATACGCGTGCCACGAACGCAAACACAGGCACGTACTCGTTGCGTGGCGTTTGCCGCTGTGTCTACCATTGTTGCGCTGTTTGCCACGGGTCATTCGGTACACATCGAGGAGGTTGTATCCGCAACTCTCCTTCGAAGAATACCGAAAACTTAGATAGTCTACTTTGCAAAGGCCTCGAAATTCACCCGAGTTACACAAATGTAGCCCTGGATTTCTGGAATTTGGAGCACTGGACTCCTTTCCAGTCTGAGAGCGAGAATAAATTGTCAGCGGACAGCCGCGCAGGTCGAGTGGGAGGGAACCTGGAGGTGTAGATGGATACAAAGAAGTTAAGACCCCTTCAGGTTGTCGGCCCCCTTCACTATTTGCAGCAAGTCTGGGCCCAGAGCAGCGGCCACTGAACGGCGAGGAAGATGATGGGGATGACAAAGAAGTACAGCTCTGATCTCGCCTGGACTGCCATTGTCTGTGCGCCCAGAGAGATAGAAATGATCAATTAGGAGACACGCATTTTTTTATAATATATTAACAGAAATATCATGTGCCTACTATGGGCGGCGCGTTAGGTCCATTCGTTTGCAAATTCCTACTGGCCACAGTGACCTTACTCGCCTCGATTTTTCCTAGTGCCCTCATGCAAAATGTGTGACACCTCCAGCTTGCCTTCAATGCAATTAATTGTGCACCTACAACTGGGGACTGGCCGCACACCCATGCCACATGCCATCCTGAAGAGAAAGCGAGACCAACGTTCGGTTCGTCTGGTCAACTCTGCCCACTTTTTCGCACTGACCACATTTCATTTTGGCTTACTATTGCATCCTCATCATCCACAGTGCGCGTGGCCCTGGGAATATTCCCAAGTTTTCGCCGTCGGATTTCCATTCCTCATTCCTACAAATCCAATGACTCCAAGCCCGAACCATTTTCAAACTATGAAGGCGGCAATGTCTTCATGAATCCTACGAGCATAGATAACCTCCTATCAGTCATTTGCCTAATGGTGATTTGCTGGAAAATATCTAGTACTTCGAAGTACGAAAGCTGGGTAGCAAGTAGTAATACTCCTAGTAGAAGTCCGTTAGAGGGAAACGAAAGCTCGCTCGGGTTCTGGACTTTGAGAGATGAGAGTGCTTTCTGCGTTTCGCTAGCTATGGGGCCTTGTTGTGTGTGGAAAGCGAAACGCAGATGGTGGTAGCGAGTGTTCGCTGAAGTTTGCGAAACAGAATCGAGTAAAAGAGAAGCCATCAGTCCGTCCGTCACTCCAGCGACTGGCAAAACCAAACTGAGAGTTCACTACGGGATGACGAGCAGATATATGGAAGGAACTTGGGTGGGGATCCTTCTGTATATATGTGCCTATCTTTCACTTCGCTACCCTAGAAAACTGAAGTATTAAGGAATACCAACAACTTCAGAAATTCTGATGATCACATTCATTCAAAAGCACTTCCACTTGGTGCTTTTATTTTCATTCATCCAAAGATTGCGAAATTATCACTTTTACTACTTTTCATATTCAACAACTCTTTCCAAAATAATATAAAACTCCTCCTCCAGGACCGAAAAGAGATCTCGAGTACTTCCGCGCGGTTACTCTGCTCCCTGTCTTCCGGTCCCAATAACTTAATTGGGCCGTCGCCTCCAGTCCCCTCTTCGGATGCTTTATGCGTCCGTGACGATCTCGAAGCGGTCGCTCTCGGGGATGTGCATGTGACGGTTGCGGCGCTGCTGCGAAGTCGAGGGCGAGCTCGAGGCCGACGAGGACGAGGACGACTGGTACTCGCTGCTCGTGGTCCGCGAGCGCATCTTGCGCGCCTCCTGCTGGATCGACGCCAGGAGCTTCTCCTGCGCGGCGATCGACTGCGTCAGCTTGCTGAACACGTCGGAGCCTGGACCAGAAACTGGGACGCCGTACACTGGTTCCTGGGACGACGCAGGCGTTTGGCTCTTCGTCGGCTTCTTGTTTGCGGCTGCTGCGGCCTCGGCCTTTGCTCGAGCGAGGTACGCCTCGACCGGCGAGAGCTGTGGTGCCGCCTGTTCTCGTTGCTGGTTTGGCGTCTGCTGGCTGTGTTGCGGGGATGAGTGCACGAGCGTTCGAGACGAGCCCTTGATCGAGATCACCTTGTCCGTGTACACTGGCTCGTGCTTCTGGGTGCGACGCGCTCCGTTGGGGTCAAAGTGCAGGTGCTGTGGAGTGATGCCGTACTCATCGTCGTTGTCGATCATGCTGTCGTGCAGGTCCGACAAGTCCGAGTGTGCATAGCTGTCGTAGCTCTGTTGTCGTTGCAGGTGCAGCTGTTCGTCCAGCGAGGTACGCAACGTCGCGTTGCTCTCTTCAGAGGAGATCGAGTCGACCATTTCGGAGAACGAGCCTCGCTCAGGACGCTGCTCGCGCGACTGGCGCACGCACTGCAGACAGAACTTGTCCTCGCTGAGCAGTGGGGTACTGGCAGAGTAGAGTCCTTTCTCGTCAAAGAATTTGACCTTGAGCGTGCACTGGCGGCAGATACACTGGCCGCACGAGTGGCAGTTGAGGCGCGCGCGCACGAGCCCAAACTTCTTTTTGCACAGGTAGCACGTCTTGGTCGTCGCCGCTGCGACCGGCGAGGAGCTCAGGGTGGAGATTGCGCGCACGTCGGCGAGTCCGACCAGGTTGGTGACGCTTCCAAAGGCGTTCAGCGCGCACCGCATGCTCACCCAGGCTGGCACCTCCGCGCCGGCTTCGAACGAGCCCATGGACTGGTACTGCGTGCCTTCGTCCATGAAGCGGAACGTGGTGATCTGGAAGTTCTTGCCGCGCGCGAGCCCCGAGTGGTACTCCTGGAGCTGCTCGGAGTTCAGCTGCGGACTGGAAACGTACTGCACGAGCACGATCTTGCCGTCCGCGTCCCTAGTCTTGCACGAGTACTCAAAGTAGACAAAGTCCGACTTGGAGGTCTGGCTCGGGTCCGAGTACTGTGTCACGACGCCCGGCGGCGGGTTGTACGCGACCCACTTGACGCCGGCGAAGTGGAACGGGTCCTCCAGACCGCGCTTCGCGTAGACGTCGATCACGGCGGCGTCGAGGAAGTACTCTTCGTCCAGGTACGCGTTCACGAGGCGCTGCTGGGGCGTGTCTTCACAGTAGAGCGCGTACGCGACATCTTCGAGCGAAAGGCGGAGCACGCCCTGGGCAAAGAACTCCTTCTTGCGCGAGCTCTCAGGCGAGAGGATGTAGCCCTGCACGCCTTTCTTGTCGAACACGCTCTTCTTCTTTGCGGCGCCCTGTAGGCCTTGGTAATACCAGGACTTGCGGTCCACGAGCAGCTTGCGAATCTCGTCCTTGGCGCTCTGCGTCCAGGTCGCGATCGTGTGCGCGTCCACGTGCACCTTCGGGAGCTTCTCCTGTGTCAGCGGGAACCGGGCTTCCGACATAGTGTCTGTAGTGTGTGGTGTGGATGGTAGTCCAGAGTGTGTAGGAGGCCACGAATGCAGAAATGAGCTGCTCGGTAACACTCTCGCTTGAAGAAGACAGAAAGGTACTGTAGTTGAGACAACCGACGCAACCAGCAGCGGGCAGACAGAGCGCCTTCTCTCAGGCGCAGGCGCGAAAGGATGTGCAGTAATCAGTTGTCCTTCCCTGGCTCCAAGGCGCGTGCCCTACTGACAACATGAAGGGTTAAAGGGAAAAAAAGTTCAGGACATCTTGGTGGCAGATAGGTACATGTCGGTCTCCGCAGTCTTTTTATAATGAATGCACTCTATATGTGTAGGAGCACATTGTTTTACATAGTGACATACCTTTTTATAATGCGTCACCTTCAAAGATGCGATTACAAGAGGTGAAACTCGAAAAGAGTCATCTTGGCACGCGTCGAAAGTTGGACGCTGGGCTCCCACACTTGGGTTCTGTTGTTGGTGGCCGACTCCTACGAAATCCTCACCGCTCATGGCCAAATGCAGTGTGACCATCTCACCTCCAAAATAGCTGGCTGGTCTGTTCTGTCTGCTGGTGTTCACACGGGCAGCAGAACTCCTCGAGAAGCTCCAGTTGGCGCGACTTTTACGAAACGAGTGGCTCTCGAGCACTTTGGAGCTCCTGGGCCTCTACTGACTCATGATCGTGCCTCTACCGGCGGTGAAGGATGCTTGTTGCTCAATCTCAGGCGGGGTGGGTGGTGTGTCTGTCTGCCGTGGCAATCATCGGTCTGTTGATGCAGCCCCAGGTACGGTAGGCACTTGAGTTTGAGGGGGTATTCGACAATACCAGTCTGCTCAATCAGTTTTTGGCAGCTTCAGTATCGAAGAAAGCATCGACAAGAAACTACTACAGGTACAGCACTATAGACTCAACTACATCATTTGAAAGCTGCGTGCGTAGACGCCGCACTGCTGGCACTGGTCCACAAAGGATGTTTGTGCTCTTTCACGCGATGTCAAACAGAAAGGAGAGGTAGAAAAAGAGCCACAAAGCGAAGCAGAACCTGTAGGAATTGACCAAAACAAATCACAAAGATGGCGGGGAGCGAGCAGCTCAGCTCAGCTTAGCGACTGCTGCGTCACGCGTGGCGCGTGCCGGTGGTTCTGAAACCATGCGATGCGTATTCACCTCGTTCACCAAGAAGAGTGTGGTTATGAGTCCATAAAGTGAGCGCGAGGTAAAAAGGCACAGAGAATGAGTGGCCCCTGCAGCTACAGCTATGCTCGCTCAGGGACGGACACTTCAACGTGGCAGTTGGTCGATCAAGTGGAGGCGTCTTCTTCTTTCCGACTTCGTTCACTCACACTCGGCCAGCTTTTCCGACACGTGAGCATCGCGGTCGCCGATTGGACAGAGGATGCACGACAGTTCGCTAGCGCTGTGGCTGATTGGTTCGAGCCGGCACGCTTGTTGCTGAACGCATTGCGTTGATTTGCATTGCATCGCATTCAGATGAGGCAGGCAAAGCAAGTGGTGGGTGCACGCACACCCACCCACTATACTTGTGCTCGATGAGGCCAGCGAAACCGAGTGCTCTTTAACACTTTGCCATCTTCCTCATCTACGCATCACGGCTCACTCGTCGACCGAAAGCGAGTGGCAGTGGTTCATAGCACAGCACATAGCTCACCACGACGTACAGGCAGGCAGGTACATTATGTGGGCAAGCAACCAGGAGTCTGCGAAAAACTGGAAGATTTGCTAAGTATGCGGTCTGGTGAAAAGCGACACTGTGGTCGGTCCATTGGTTGATCAATGCAGGAGGTCTACGGGGGGACTCCCCCACCAACCACTTCAGTTCCTACTGGATGTGCGAGTGCCGAAGTAGCGTAGAGGCATGAGTCTTGCATATCCCCTCTTCTTGTGGGAGTCATCATTGATTTGTAATGGCGAGGCTCATGGTGTTTCTGGATATGGACGGTCTTCAGTAACGATATCACTTTGGTCATGAATATGGAGGGAAGCTAGCACAGGATACAGTAGCTAATAACCACAATCGGCAATACGTAGATCCCGTGAGTCAGAGTGATGCAGGAGAATCTTCAAGAGCTCGCTCCACCATCAACAAGCGTCAACTGGTGGTGAGCCGAATGATGAATCGAGTTTTCCTATTTTTGCGGAGGCAACGATTTAACCAGGTACCAGATGTCTTCGGGATCGTCATCGACTAAAGCCCCCAAAGCTCACATCGTCTCCATTGAGGCCGCAATTCGAAGACGGCCGGGAAGCGGTGAGATGTACTCTATCGACCAGTTCATTGGTGAATGGGCTGGCTGAAAGGGACGACATCAGGGATGTCGCTCGTCTCTTTCCGACGACGGTAAAAGTGCAGAGAACACAGCCATCAATCACATTTAACTGTAAAGTTTAGACGCTCGATCACTTGAGAGACCTTGTCCCTGGGGTTCGACTGACTCACGATGGAGGTGTCACTGAGAGCAGCCTGCCTGTCTACACTGGTGAAGTCGTTCTCATCTAGGCGTCCTGGTGCAGTATATTGGTCGGGCCGCCGAGATCCTCAACGGCCAGTTGATACAACCAGATACGGTAGACGCTTGACACCACTTGTATATCGCACTTTGGCTCTGGTAGCCTTCAGTTATGTGAAGGAAACATTGACTCGAAGCTGCAGGTAGCTCGCACTCTTTCAGGGTCGTCTCTTTCCATAATTTACAGACTCGTTGCTGTAGGGTACTGTGTAGTCTCAACTACTTCGGAGCAGCGGTGGCTACTTCGCACCCCCAGCTCAGCTTGTGAGTGCTGATTTCATAGATGTCGCGCGCTTTTTCACGCGATGCCAAACAGACAGGAGAGGTAGAAAAGAAGCAAGCCCGAAGGACAAAGAGCCACTCGGGCTGAATAGAACTCCTTCGTCATCATCTGATAAAGATGCCGGGTGAGCGAGCGGCCCATGCTCAGGCTCAGCTCAGCTGCTGCTGCTGAGTCAAGCGCGGCGCGTGGCGGCGGTTCTGAAACGATGGGATGCTTATTCAAGAGTGTGGTAAAAAGTCAACGTAATGGAGGTTTCGGGACTTTGGCATCCACACTCAGCCTCGCAACACGCAGTTTGTTCGGCACGTGAGCACCACCGCAGTCGCCGATTGGATAGAGGATGCACGACAGTTCGTCAGCGCCGCGGCTGATTGGCTCGAGTCGACACGCTTTGTCGCTGAACCCAGCCAGCGCTTCGACTCGAAGCGAAGTTCGAGTCCAGAGCGGGAAGCAGGTTATCAATCAGGCAGGGGTGGGTGCACATCCATCGATCCACTGTACTTGTGCTCGATGAGATCAGCGAAACTAACTCCATGTATGCGCTGCCACCTTTCTCATCTGTATCACGGTCCTCTCATCGACCAAACATGAGCGCCAGCGGCAAAGTAGCTCCTCAGCTCACCACGACGCGCGGGCTCGAGTCGGCGAAAAACTGGAAGGTAAGTAAAGCATGCATGCTGTCTGGCGAAAGCGACACTGTGGCAAGTCAGTTTGATCGATCAACGCAAAGAAGGTCGATGGAGACCCACCCAATCGCTTCTGTGCCTAGTGTATGTGCAAGTGCAGAAGAACCGTAGAGGTACGATACTTGTTCTTTCGTCTTTGGGGTTATCATAGTTTGGTGGTGAATAATGAATAAGAGGCCGGGAGATGAGATGGCGATCTCGACGACCAGCTCATTGGTGATTGGTCAGGCCGCCGCTTCGTGCCGACAGCGGGAAGCAGCAGTGGAGCACCTTCACTGCAAGTGCACTGAGACTTCGACTACATGTGAGACTTCGATGATGAAGAATACCATGATGAAAGGCTCAGTTCGTACTGTAAAATAGCTGTTATATACACACCAAAGGGTATACTTTATTTGTTTCCATTTTGAAGAGCAGTTGGCTAAATCTGGTATTTATTAAAAGTACATGTACACATTGCGTACTTCCATGAAACATCTCAGTATATTTTCTGACCTAAGACCCACCACCAACTGGCCAGTTTATTATGAGAGGGCTGAACCCTTCACGAAATTCATTATGAGTAGGGTATTATTCAAATTTTAGCGCGATCTTCATGCTGATCGGCTGAGGGGCGTTTGTCCAAACATGCATACAGATACGGACGGATCCGATCGCCCTTTATACACTCATTGGGTCCGATACAAAAATGTTGGAGGGCACTCACAGTGGGTCCGGACAGTCAAAACAACGCCCACCCTCCTATTGGCTAATAAGCCAATAAAGGGAAAAGGGAAATAAAAAATCTATCCGTTCTCAAGTTCATTTGACAACATCAAATCCAAAAAAATGCAGTCATGTATTATGTATGAACGTAAGTATGAACAGCGGTCAGTAAAGCTTTAAATCCCATCGGCCAGCACAGGCAACGCCTTGGTGAAACTGCTTCTGGTTGTTTCTTTTGCAATCGAATTCCACACCATAATGGCCCTTTCAATCATAGCAATGCGCTTCCCCTCAGCCGCCACGCCAGCTATGTGTTCCTCGATCAGCCATTCTGATCGGAGCCTCTTTTCAAGAGGTCCCATCACTCCAACGTCCAATGGCTGGCAGACGGAAGTAGAGTTTGGCGGAAGCAGTTGGAGCACTGAGCACACCTACGACGTAACAATCGACACAGCTTCCGTCGAGACAGGTTGTCAGCTACGACAGCAGAAGGGCCCTCGGTCTCAGGAGCAGTCACTTCACGCAGGTACTCCGCCCAAACGCGGGAGTTCATCCAAGCTTTCGGTTGGGTTGTGTACAGTGGTGCGCAAAAGTTTGTCCGCACCCCAATTTTTTGTGCTCGGTTGCTTCCTTCGCGATTCAGAAAATGCTGTTTGGATATATGGAGCGAAGGACCAATCAAAGAACAGATGTACCGTCCATTTTTGTCAAA
>JAASGK010001141.1:0-12030 GCA_023334195.1 Globisporangium emineosum
CGAGCTGCGATTTCACCACGAGAGTGTCCTAATGACGTTCTCTAACATACTAAAAAAGCTCGTCCGCAAACACAAAACTCGAAAAAAATCCACATAATTTAATTTGTTTTTGCTGTCCTTAACTTTTTGACGTGCACTGTATATGTTTTGTCTGTTTGTCCCACGTGAAGCACATTTTTAGTAATTTCGGAAAGAAATGTGGTCTAGCGGCTGGTTTCTATGACTCATGCGCAGACGACCACTGTATAGTGAGGGCCTCGAAAACGAGAAACTTCGCACGTCATGCGTACTTCTCTCGAGACCAAATGGAGCCCTGAGGGCGTCAGTCGGCTCCAACAGGCACAACCACCACTCTTTTCTCTTCTGTAACTCACTCCGGACGGTGACACGTTTGCTGACTCGATGTCTCATGCCAGCGTCTCCTCAACGAGCGCTTGTTCGACCGAACCCAGGAACGTCTGTGTGTTTTGGCGGTGCAAAGCCAAGAGCATGTCTGAGAGTGCCGCCGAGTCCAGGTACTGCTGCTGCTGATCCAGGTCGGAGGGATGGTTGGAGGGCTCCATCTGGATCAAAACCAACTGACCGTGGAGCTGGAGCAGCAAGGCAGGCAGGCCATTGAGCGCTCTGTCATCAACTCGAACGATTTGGCCGCAGCCACGCTGGTTCAAATACGACGCAGGGATCTTGCATGCCGATGACCCGTTCATTTCGACCAACCACTCCCAGAACAGTAGCACTCGCTCTTTTTGGATCACTCGCCTGGAAACAGAAAACACGGCGGTTGCCCCAGTTGCACCAGTGGTCGAAATGGGCTGCAGCACTTGCTTTGTGACGATGAGCTCATCGGAGTCTGTGACGACGTGGGTCTGCAAACACGCACGAACAAAGTAGACGGTTAGGTTCCAGTCTGGATATCTCCGGACCGAGCATGCACTTACATGGAGCGTGCTGCCTTCCATTTTCATCTCACTCTGCCGCAAGAGCTTCCAAACCACATCCGAAAGTGAGCGGAAGTCGAATGCCATCAGTGTAGCCCGCGTGAACTCGATGTGTGAGCTGTCACTATTGTTGTTGGGGATCGCACGTGTAACGTTCACACCAGCGGTCGACGGAGTGAGACCATGCGCGGCAAAGTAGGCATCTACTGACCCCATGCGCCCCTCGATCTTGTCGAAAAGCTCTTGAAAGATGTCCGCGTCCCGCTCGCTAACTCCCGCGACCTGGCGCTGATGGCTTCGTTGTTGCAGCATCTTCATGACAATCTGGGGATTGGACGCAACAACAATAACAGCCTGAGAAACCCATGAGCCCCAAGCAATTATAATAGAGAAGAGGTAGACAAAGCAGAGCCTTACTGGCCGTGTCTTGATCATGCGCTGAAGTGACTTCGCCAGCTGCGTCTGCTCCTTCACGGTCTTGCGCAGCTCCGCGTTCTCCTTCTCGATCGTGCGTCTCTTGCCCCACTGGCGCTTTGCCACCATCCGCCACAGCGACAGCGCTGTCTGCTGAATCGACGGATCGAAGGTGGTGATATCCACCGGTTGACGGTCGCCTCTGAGATTCTGAAGCTGGGTTTCGAGCTCCTCAATTTGGCTCCGGAGAGACAGCAGCTCGTCCTTCTGGCGCTGGAACGTGGACTTCTTCTTTAAAGTCCCCAAGTTCCGACTCAGCTTGACGGAAAGCCCAGTAGGCTCGATCCATTCCTCGGAATCGGCGGTTGACGCCTCAGAGAACGCGTTCGAGAGGTCCGGGGGAGGAGTGGCGGGGATGGAGTCTGGGAAGAGGGTGTCCAGGTCCTCGAGCAGATCGAGGAGCTCCGAGGCGCTGAAGGACGGACCGAGACTCCACTGGAAGGCCTCCATTGTTCTTATGCGCGGGGTGGACTGAGGTACTGTCGGTGGCGGGCCCTGACTGGCTGGGCTGGCAGTGCAGTGGCAAATGCGGCAACGAGCTCTTTGACAGAGCGGATGGTGGCGATGATGGTGGTGGCGTGTGAGAGAGAAACAGTCAGCTGATGAGCTCATGTCGCGATGGCAACACCGCGAGAAAATCCAGCGACCACGTAAAGACGGGAGCTACTAGAAAACCTCGTGTAGTAGCATCCTGTTGTTACGCATACTCGTGTCCTGAACGAAAAGAATGCACATATGAATAATACCAAACTATTGGCATGAGGTGTGGAATGTGTCTATTCTATTGAGAGCCGCGTGTTGTGGAGTGCCACGCAGGTGCCGTAGTCCTCTGTGGGACAGCATGGGGCAGCTTGGCTGGTTCGGTTTGGAACTGCAGCGCTTGTCACTTTGGAAACGGAGGATTTCGATATGCTTCTAGCTGAGGGCGCGTGATTGATTACACTGGCGATTGCATTCCTCTGCCACAATCATCGCGCAGCCTAATCAATTCGAATGCGATTGACATGTCGCGCGCCATGAAGTGGCTGTTGCTACACTTGTTATATATTTTTATAAAATATATTAAAATATTAAAATACTACAAAATACTACTTTTAAAATGGACTCGTCGACTCACGCATGCGGGCTCATTCGCGTGCGCAGCAGCAGCCTTTGTTCGAGTGACTTGGCGACCTTGATCTTGGCCTGGAGCTCGCTTCTTAGATCTGCGTTTTGCTGCTCGGCTCGCAGCTTCGCCTCTTCCTGTCGCTTGGCGACGCTCTCCCACAGCAAAAGCTGCTGGACGGTCGCTTCGCCACTACTGCTGCTCCGTTGCATCACCTCTATCCTGACGGGGGGGCTTCGCTGGTCGCTGATGGTGCTCACCCGTTTGAGCTCGCGCTCGAGCTGCACCGCCGTGGCTCGCAGGCTCTGAATTTCCTCGCGCTGGCGCTGACTCGAGTGCTTCGGTGTCTTCGCTGCTTTCCTCCTCTTCTTCATGGGCTGGCGGGATTCCCGTTCCTCGAGCACCTGCGGCTTGGTCGAACGCGGCGCTGCAGGTTCGTGAGCCACGTCGAAAGATGCTGGGATGGGGTCTTGTGTGATTGGACACCAAGCAAAATCCAGCTCGAGGCCAAATATGCCGAACGACTCAGCAGTGGGCGACTCAAACGTTGGATCCATCGAGCATTCGGCAGTTGCTTCTCGTCCCACCGCTACTGAGTACGAGGACGGGGGCATCACCTGAGCTGGACAGGACTCGGGGTAGTCATCGAAGAGAAAGCTGGTGCAGTCGTCGTACAGGTTGGGCTGCTCGAAGATGCCAAAGGCAGACATCAGATCCGACGCTGTGAAGAGAGCTGCAGTTGGCTCAAAGTCCTCGTTGAGTTGCGCCATCGTTGTCCTGAGCGAGGGAGTTTGGGGGCGAGCTGCTCGTGCGCGTAGAGATGCAAAATCCGTTGTAAGAAGAAGACTGCGAGTCCTCAAGGGCTCCTGCTGATACTGTATGAGCAAATAGGAACGGTTGCAGCCTTTAGCTACAGCGAGAAATGCGAAGTTGCCAAAGTTATCTGTCGCACTTCCCCACGTGGCAGAAGAGAAACACTGCTGGTGGATGACGCGCAAAATAACAAAAGATCCGCTCTCTGCCCCAAGTCGAAACAATCGGATTATGTTTTTCACAGAATGCGGCACCTTGGACCAGTGCGCTGATTACGATTCTCGACTAGAACATGGGAAATGCACCACATCGCCGCGATGATTTCAAAGGCACGGGCGGTTGTTCAAATGCAACTCCAGGCAATCGCAGCGGAATGGGACACCACGACAGCTTCGCAAAAGCCAGAGCGGGAGAACAAAAATCCATTTCATTAAGTATTCTGAAGTGGCAGCTGGAACCACCTGAGGAGCTTGTTGGAGAGCGAGCGCGGGCTGCTGCAAAGTGCATCATCAGGAGTGCGAGAACCCGCAGTTTCCTCTGTCAACAGATGGATATTGTTGGCTCGAAAAGATGCAGGTTCGAGCGGTCCTGACCGGCAAGGTTGTCGCAAGCCGGACTACAGTACTCCAACGCAGGAACTCTTGCTAGTTAGGCGCATGCTTGAGCTGTTCAGTTGGTTGAAATGCCCTCTGCTTATAGTCACCCACTCTGAAATACCCACTACTGATGGTGGTTAGTTGTGGCATCCGTCACGTCGATCACCCAATCCATTTGCATTTGCACAGTCTGAGCCACGCTCTATCCAGCGCCGTTCGTGCTCGCCACAAGTCCGCCCTGCCCAACACTCTGATGGCACGCGTCACGATCATCGCCGCTTTGGATTGGCCCACTCCACATGAAGACATGAGTCGCAATGGTGCTGCCCTTCAGGACTGCTGTCGTATTTTGCTTTAGTTGCCTGAGCTACTGCTATGGCGTGCATGTCTTGAAAACTTTCAATTTGGTTCATTCTCCTACTTTCCGTCTTCTGCCCAAGTCCGCTTCCTCATCCACCGCTCGCATCCGTGCTCGGATATTACATTAGTGCTCGGCATCTTGTGTCACCAAGTCCTGGACGAGCGCATTTTCCACCAGGTAGAGGAATGTCTGCGCGTTTTGCTGACTCGACGCCGTGATCATGTCGATGAACACCGCCGAGTCGATATTCTGCGACGCCGTCTCTTGGTCCGGACTTCGGTCGGAGTTCCCGATCTGAATCGGCACCACGAGGCGGGCATGCGACTGCATCAGGGACGCGGCGGGGTGCCCGCCGGCAGATTTGTCGTGTGCGCGAATGGTCTGCGAACACCCGTGGTGTGTGAGATAAAACACGGGGGTCCCACAGGCCGCTGAGCCGTTCCGCTCGACGAGGCAGTCCCACACCAGCAGTATTCGATTCTCCTGAACGATTCGCTTGAACACTGAGAACACGGTTGTCGATCCTGATGTGCCGGAAGTGCTTGAGCTCAACGGTACACCTTGCTTCGTGACGAGAAGCTCGTCACTGTGCTGGATTACTTGTATCTATGAGAAGTGGAATCAATCAGAAACCAGTAAGCGTCGCTCTAGTTTACTACATACAGCACACGATGGTCCACCCGGGTGTACGCCACTCACATGTAGTTTGGTGCCCTCGAACTTGAGCTCCTTTTGGCGCAAGTGTGTCCAGAGTGTCAACGAGAGCGCGCGGAAGTCGAACGCCAGCATCTGCGCTTTCGTGAACTCGACATGCACGCTCCGCTTGCCGTTTGGGAGCACGTTCGTCGCGTTGAGGTCCGTGACAGCAGCGGTGAGACCGTGTGCTGCAAAGACATCGTCCACCGACTTCGCGCGCTGTTCCACTTTGTTGAGCAGAACCCGAAAGATGTCTGCGTCCTTGTTACAAATTTCCGCAGGACACCGCTGGGGCGTCTCTCGGTGGCCTTGTAGCAGTAACTATAGAAGCGCAGAGTACACAAACCCCATGTAGAATACCAATGTAAATATCCAAGGCGTGAGTAATGGGAGATCGTGCAAGCTCGACTTACCGAACGTTTTCGAAGCATTCGCTCCAGTGACCGGGCCAGCAGCGTCTGCTCGTTCAGCATCTTCCGCAGCTCCGCGTTCTCCTGTTCGGCGCGATTCCGTTCGCTCAGCTGGTGCTTTGCGAGCACGTGCCACAAGGACAGCGACGCCACCGCTTGTTGAGCTGGCCGATCAACGTCAGAGCTTTCGTCCAGGAACGCACTCCGCCATCGCTCTGTTCCTCTCAGAACCCGCAGCTGCCCCTCGAGCTCCACAATGTGCCTCTGCAAGTACGCTGATTCTTCTTTCTGGCGCTGGAACGTCGACTTCTTCTTTGTTATCTCGTGGCTGGTGACCCGGGGCTCCAGGCCATCGAGATCTGAGTCCGCAAGCGCAGATGCTGGCTCGTCAAGGACGCTGGGGGGGTGGATCGGCTCTGGGCCGGACGCCGACTGAACTGAAGTGGCGACGTCGTCGTGGCGGGGGAGCGCGGTGATCTCCACCTCGAAGAAGCTGCCGTTGGCGTCAAAGAGGTCGAGCAGCTGTACACCGCCGTTAGCAGTACCAGCAGCGCTCAACGCCGCCTTGGGGTTGCTCCACCTCGTCGCCTCCATCGCGAGACCTGAGAAGGTGTCGAATCGGGACTGAGCGACGTTCGTGTGGTAACTCGACCGCCTAATACCTCTGCTTTTTTGTGCTCGGGAGTGCGGCATAAAGCCGTGAGAAAAATCCAGCAGCACTTCGGCTCGTCCGCTCCCTTGATCATCTGGGAGCTGCAAACCCTAAACGTAAACATTGGCGTCTGATCCAACTATCTGATACCATCCTCCCCAACTTAATACTACGAAGCTGCAACTGTTCAATATGGTTCAAGACAGGTCATTTTCACGAACGGCACACACACATGAGGGTCTCTCTTCAACAGAAAACGATCCGGCAACACGCCGAGTGCACTGTAAGCGAACAACATGCCATTGTCGAGGTGCTCGCGTAGAAAGGTCGTGGCTCGCTGCACGGCCGCCGACACTGTCAGCAGCTCTGGGGAGGCTTGGCCGCTTGAAGCATCTCGTCCACGAGCGTGTTCTCCAAGAAGCGCCGAATCGAGTCAGCGTGCTGTCGATAAGAGGACACAATGTGCGGGGTGAGCGCTTTCACGTCAAAGTGCTGGCGGACGGGAAGTTCTTCGCTTGGGTTCGTTTCGGCCGAGTCGGCTCCGATTGTTGATGGCATGAGGCGGACATACGCCTGGAGACTCGCCGCGCTCGAGCCGTTCGCAGTGGCCACGCGTTTGACCTTGACCAAGCCCTTCTGAACTATTTGGATCGCCGGTGTCCCCTGCGCCGATGAGCCAATTGCCCCTTTGCTCTCCGTGACCGATTCCCATAGAAAACTCACGCAATTCGTGCCGCAGGCGCGCTTGGAGACCGTGTACCCAGTTGTGAAGCTGTGGTCGTGGATCAAGAAGTTCGCGTTCGCTGTCTGCTTGGTCAAGATCACGTCGTCTGTGGCTTCGAATACCTCTGTCTGTATCAAATACATACATATATATTGACAAAGACAGGTTGGCAACTCAGTCGCAAAGGAGCTACACAGAACGAACACATCGCTACGACTTACATGGACGTTCTGGTCGGCCAACATCAGGTCTCGGGACAGGAGATGTGTCCAAAGCACGTGGGCGCCAGCGTTGTAGTCGAACGGAATGACGTACCCCTCGGTGAGTTCAATACAGAGAGCCTGCTCTTCGTCTCGAAGGACCTTCGCCTCGTTCATTGCAGCGGCTTGGTGGGGGACGACGGAGCTGCTCTTGATATTCATACCAGCGGGTCCTCGCGAGTTGGCTCCTCGGAACCCCTCGTTTAGCTCACAGATCCGAGTGTAGGCGCTCTCGATGAGCCGATTGAAGATGCTGCTCTCCTTTGCATCACGAGGTCTTGTGGTCATGGTGTCGGCGCAATGGCGTGGGACGGTGATCTCTTGTAGCTCTTCGATCGAGTGCTGTCGTTTCGCCAGCGCTTCTCGCAGGGAGTTCGCGAACGCGTTCTGTTCGTTCACGTTTCTCTTGAGTTTGGCGTTCTCGAGCCTCGCGCGTGCTGTCGACTGGATCTCCTTCGTTGCAGCTCTCCGCCACCTCCACACCCCCGGGTCTCCGTCGTGGTTCTGTCGCAGTCGTGCTGCGACTTCTGCCTGGTCCTGACGGTGCTTGAGTGTATTCAGCTCCACCTGAAGCTTCGCGGCTGCTTCTCTCAAGCGCACTACCTCGTGGTGACGGCGTTTCTTCGTCTTGCGGGCCACCGGTGGCGATGGTTCGTTGCCTGAAGAGTCTGAAGCGCTTGGCGAAGACAGCGAGCGCTTTCCGCCGATTGCAATCGACCGCATGTCATCTTCATCGTCTTCATCATCGACAGCGACATCTCCAATGAGACTGAAGAGCTCCAGTAGCGCTCCGTCGTTTGTTGCTTCGTCGCGAGACTCGTCCATGGAGCTAAGCGGCCCTGCGAGTGCACGGGCCCCTTCGGCGGCGGCGGTCGCTATGTTGTCCAGTAGCGCGTCCGTGAACGCGAGCAGGTCCACCGCGTAGTCGCTCTCCGCCATTTGACAGCCAGCAGCAGAATTCGGTTTCCTCTCTCTCTCTCGTCTCATCCTCCTGGCAACTTTGAAAATACCAGAAGTCTTCCCCATGAGGGGCTCCTAATTACGAAGAGCAATCCTCCTGGGAGCAACTCGCGATTTTTTTCTCACCAATAATTGATTATGGCCGCACAGTGATCACGACGGCTGGGCAGCTGTTGGCTCAAACAGATCAACATTCACAAATCAACCAGCTCACAAGTTTCTATGGGTAGTCACAGAGAGGGCTTCTCATCTGGACACAGTGTTAGCATAGCGTTCGCCTGGAGACTCGCAGTGTCCGCGTGTTTAAGGTTTGTTCAGAATGAAATCAAAAGTACAGCCAAATACATATTAGTGGTCCCTATCATAAAGAATATCAAACCTCTCCAGAGTAATAATTTCTAAAACCTAAAGTACGGTTCAAGACCGGTTACATTCTAACCAGAATATACTGAATCTTTGTATTTGTATACTGAAACCCACTCACAGTGGTTCAGAGCTGAGTCAACGTGTTGACTCGACAATTGTGCTCCATCGAGAGCCACATGCAAGCAGTCATTTAGCAAGCCTAAATACACTTTTGGTTTTTCCTCTTTCCTCTCGCCTCGTCTCCTCCGCCTCGCTCGAGCCTAATCTTAACAAGGTTTGATCAACCCACTTGGATCGCGGGCGCACTGAGCGACGGTGCGGACGAGCCTCTGCTCGTCGCGACGGATTCCCATAGGAAACTGATCCCATTCGTGCTGCACGCGCGCTTGGAGAGCGAGTACTCGGTTGTGAAAGTTGCAGTCTTCAATCCGGAAATTCGAGTTTACCGACTGCTTCGTCTCGATCACGGCTTGTACGATCTCCGTCTGTCGATAGTCAGTCAGGATATTTATCACAACTGACCTCAATAAGGTCAATCACTCCGAAAGCCATTATAATTGCCTAAAAATATCACATCCTTTTCCAACATCAGCAGTCAGGCAAGTGCGCCCAGACCTTTTCAACACCAGCAATCAAGCACGTGCATTCGCGAGCATGAGATTGCCCACCAAGCCAATGTATATGTGTACATGTGACCCGAGTAGAAGCCAAATACGTCGGCACCTTCGATCTTGCATACCTAGACTTGAGCCATCCTGCTCGAGTATCGACATTCCATTAGAGCTGTGCATCGTGCAGCAAAACCTTCGCCTAAGATCTCTATCTCGTGGCAGTGTTGCTCGTACAATTCTGCGCTTCATTCTCTCCTGATCTCGCACGATTCGCGCCCAGCGTGGGTTTGATAAGTAGTGGCTTCACTGTAGGAGTGTGTAGTGTGGGCGGCGATAGAGTGCGAGAGAGAGAGCACGACTACTGTCAAGAGCCGTGAGTTTCAAAACGAGCAGCTTTACAATAGGAGTGTGTGGTAGGATGCGAGTGTGATGTGTTGCGAGGTAGGTAAGATTGCGGCCTGGTAACAAGTCACCTCTCTTAAAACACAATACATCACACAGAAAATTTTGCACCGGACAACGAACTTCATCACAGAGATACCCCGGCTTCACTGCGCACACAGTTCATTGAACTGCTTCGTGATTCACGTCTCACATAGACTTGACCGTAATGGCAACGGAGCAGCTGAACCTCCATCATCTCCACGGACGAGATCACATTCGACTCCTTGATCATTTTGACTGCGCACCAGTGAGCACGGCTTTCCTCAAAGACTTCGCCTTCAATGAGAACAAAACAATACGCCAGGTTTTGTCTACCGGCTCCCAGAAAAAAACGGGTGTGCAGACGAATCGCTCAAGCGCCCAAGCAGTCAACGTCAATCGAAGCTAGCGTCTATTCCAGCCAAGTCGTGGTTTGTCAGCAAACTGAACCTGAATCACAAAGATAATAATAATGATAATGAGGTGTATTGAGGAACGCTAAAACGACCAGCAATATCCATCCCAAGCACTACCCCCGGAGGCGGTGTCATGCTGGGTCGGGTCTTGAATGCGGTTAGCACTCGGCCGCTGTCGTCCAGATCCCAGTCGTGGTGCTGGTGTGCCTCGGCCGAGTACGCGACCAGCGTGCCCGCACCTGGCGGTCTGCTGAGGAGTACAGGGAAATTGAACACCAAGGCCAGGCAGAACCTCTCGGAGTGCCGTCTCTTCGCGGCTGGTGCCGACTTCATGTCCACCGAGGGTGTGAACGTCACGCGATCCGTCGCTCGCCGTAATCAGCAGCACCTAGTGGAAGATCTTGTGCTTAGAGGCAGGAAGTGGAAACCGCTCACGGTCGCCGTAAGGTAAAACAGCACGCGCTTGCGCCACGACGCTGCTCTCTAGGCGATCAGCTTGATCAGGAAGAAGTACTCGTCCACAGATGGTAACAGCAACTAGAGCAGCTAAAGCGGCGAATGGCTCGCCACGGCCGCCTTCTACTGCTGGAGCGAATGACTTTACATACGAAAGTGATAGATATTCGATACACATGAGTGAGCCCTGGAGATAAAAACATGATTGCGGATCTCAACTGTGCTTCACTTTCTTGCTCGCCGTCTTCAAATGTGCACTTGCCTGACTGCTGATGTTGGAAAAGGATGTGATATTTTTAGGCAATTAGAATGGCTTTCGGAGTGATTGACCTTATTGAGGTCAGTTGTGATAAATATCCAGTCAGTCAAGCAAACAAAACCAAGTCAGGCTAAGTGGATCTCTCAGGTTCAAACTACCACACTCATCTGGGTTCTTTGGTCGGCCATCTCGAGCTCTTTCGACAGCACATGTATCCACAGCACTTGAGCAGCAGCCTGAAAGTCCAATGGAACGAGGTATCCATCGACCATGTCGATTTCATCGATTCTATAGATTTGGAAGAAATCGCCCAGCTCACACGCGCGGGCAAAGATGTTTAATCGTCAAAAGAATGTCGTCACAGTGGCGAGGAGCTGCAGTTTCTGGCAGCTCCTCAATCGAGTACTGTCGCTTTTTCTGCGCCGCTTGCAGCGACTTGACAAACTCAACCTGGTCTTTCCCGGACTCCTTGAGCTTGAAGTTCTCAAGTCTCGCGCGCGCTGTCGCCTGGATCTCCATCGTTGCTTCTCGTTGCCAGAGTCCCTACCTTCATACTGCAGCAATGTTGGTTCAGCTTCGTCTTGGCGGGACTTGAGCGCATCGAGATCTCGTGCTCGCCCCACAACTAGCGCTCCCATGCGTACCACTTCGTGCTCGCGGCGTTTCTTCTGCTTTCGCATCATTGGTGCAGTCATGGGGGAGTCCACCACGGGTGGCGTCGGCGACGTAACGCTTTTCGCCAATCGCAATCGACGGTATGACGTCCGAGTTGAGTTCGCGGTCGTCATCGACGAGCACTTCTTCCATGAGTCGGAAGAGCTCGTGGAGCAACTTCTCATCCTGTTGAAGCTCTCACTCCCAGCGCTCGTCGAGAGGGTCATCGTCCACAGAGACAAGTGGCATTGGTGTTGCTACCCCAGACACGAGTAGGTGGGCTTCTCCGGAGGTTGCCGCTGCCACGTCCACCAAGTTGTCGCGCTCCGTCACTCATCCACAGACGTTGGCTAGTTCGAAAGTGTGACTTGAATGTCTTCGATGATGGCAGGTCAACTTTGATCACTCCGAACTCAGAGTTCTCACTGTTTCTGATATCAGTGTTGTACAGTACTTCGAACTCCTGAAAATCGTGGGGCTATAGCTGTTTTTACTCGCCAACGAGTTCGCTGCCCGTGGACGTAGCAGGTAGAACCCATGCTGCCAGGAGTGTGCAGCACCGCCGAGAAATGGAGCTACCACGGCGGCCAAGCGAGGTGGCTGTGTTCATCAGCGTGAAAGTGCTCCTCTTTGGCCAAATATTGCGACGGTCAGCCTCATTTCACCATAGGAACGCCCCAAGTGTTTACGAATTTGCCGTCATCCGACTTGAAGCTTGGGGGGGGGCAAAGATAGCCTGACTTGTTAGCAAGTTAGGCTGGACTTTTTCTTCTGTCCGAAGGAGCAGTCTAGAAAGTGATAAATAATCTAGGCTAAGCTAAGCTTCCTGTTCCGGTTGGAGTGGGTTTCGCGAGAG
>JAASGK010001142.1:0-12026 GCA_023334195.1 Globisporangium emineosum
CGGATTTGTGAATGAAGAACGCCATTTGATTCGTCTTTGTCTGCACTACGATTGAGTAAAATTAGAGCTGAAACAACCCAATTATTGGCTGAAAAGAAGCAAAAATGTCACTGAACCTATTCCTATTTCCGGCACTGTAATAGCAAGTCTATTCTCTTTATTTTTATGCAAAATACTTTATCAATATTTACGCATTTTGTGAATTTAATTTACGAAATAGAAACTTGACTCCATATAATATCTTTCAATTATGATTGTCACACAACTACTACAAATAATTATAAATGTAGACTTTCCTTTTGGTTTTTTACCTCAACACCCAAAGCAAAATGAGGCGGCTGAGGCAAAATCAAATGGAGCTCATTCAAAGACGTGCATCCATCGCATTCCCAGTTGCAGTTCATTCAAAAATGCAGCACGAGCGCGCGAAAATGGCTCTGGCGCACCGCCCGGCGGACATGTACCCGCAGCCGCCGTCGCACGGCCGCGTGCTCTGGAACAATTCGATGGTGACGTGTCTGCTGGAGCTGCGCCTGGGCCTGCTGCTGCCGCGCTTCGTCGGCGGCTCGTCCTCGCAGCTCAAGGACGCCTGGAACGCGCTGCAGCTCAAGTTCGTGCTCGTGACCAACGTGAACCTGAGCGTGCAGCAGCTCAAGAACAAGTACCAGCAGCTCAAGCGCGAGTACGCGTTCACCAAGATCCAGCTGGCGAAGCGCAGTCGCCTGGAGCAAAAGCAAGCGGCCGCCGCGGAAGCGAGAGAAGGCGATGGCGAGAGCAATGAGCACGACGAGGAGGAGGAGGATGCCGACAATGACGAGGAGGACGAGAACCAAGGCGAGATCGTGCTGCCAGGGTACTGGGACATCGTGGACAAGGCGTTTAGCGGCGCCGAAGGCTATGACGGCGTCGAGCTCCGCAACCGTGGATCTTCGTCCTCGACCATCAAGAGGCACAAGAAGCGCGACAGAGACTACCTGTACAACCGCGAAGCCGCTGCAGCGACGGAAGAAGACGGTGAGGACGACGACTCGGATGATGCGAGCTCCCATGCGGAGTCCGCGCGTCACCAGAGCCGTGCTGGAGACGATGAAGGGGCGCCATCAGACTCCTCTGTGCCACCAGCGCAGCGCCAGCCACGGAACATACCTCCTGATACTGCTCGCCCGGCGCTCCCTATTCGCCAAGCTCCACACCCACAGTCGGCACTGCACGAATTCTACCGGCGCCTGGTTCCGACCGGTCCTCCTCCGCCTCCTCCCGCCTACGCCAACAACAACATGCAGTTCACGCCGCCGCCGCAAGCAGCACCAGCTCCGCCATACGCCTACAACCACAATGCGCAGTATCAACACCAGCAACCGATGATGAACAGCCGTTCCCCTTTCAGCGACCCCAACACCTCCGCCAAGAAGCGAAAGATCGATATGTCTTACGCAATCGTCTCGGTAGGCGAGTCGATCGCGAATGCGGTGGTCGAGTCGGCAAGGATCATGGCAGGACGAGCCAGAAGCCCAAGTCCGTATCCTTTCAATGGACCAGTGGAGGGGCAAAGAGGAGAAGCTGGAC
Source organism: Globisporangium emineosum (assembly GCA_023334195.1). NCBI lineage: Eukaryota > Oomycota > Peronosporomycetes > Pythiales > Pythiaceae > Globisporangium > Globisporangium emineosum. The sequence goes on from JAASGK010001142.1 coordinate 1,567, forward strand.
ACCCTACTGGAGCTGTTGCATCTGCTGCAGCAGGAGCTCCTGAAGACCTCGCTGCCAAGATGGACACGCAGATCCAGAACCAGGTGCTAATGCTCAAGATGCTGGAGAAGAGCAACCAGGTCAACGAAGAGTTGCTGCAGCTTCTGCGCAAGAGCAACAAGAGCACCAGCAGCGACAACGAGCAGTCCGAGTAACTGGACTTCGTGGTTTTTGATCAGGTCGCAAGCTTGCATAGGAGGTTCGTAGCTGCCAGGTGGGTTTTGTCTTTGTGAGCATGGCAACTGTTTATGTATTCCGTTTCGGAGCTCGTCCTCTCCAGTTGTTGCTAGCATTCATCAATGCGTTCCTACCGCCCTCGTCTCACTCGGTCAGACCTCAGTCATCAGCTAAACTACCACGGAGGTGTCGTATCGGGGCTCTTTCCAACAATGCCAAGGCTCCATCCCCTCCAGCCATGACCTCGCGAAGTGGAAATGAAGCAACTTCCAGTCCAGTACTGCCTCTACTTCGACGTAATCCATCCCGATCTGAAGACAAAGAGTAACAGAATATTGTTGAGGTCTCCGAGGTCTCGCTATCACTTGTGTACGCGTTTATTCAGTACACGCGTACGTTTTCATTGTATTTGGATAGGCTTTTCCTTTTAGAAGACTCGCGACGAGCTTTTGCAACCTTGCTCTCTCGCTCGAGCGATGAAGTCGTCGGGGTTGTTTTCCATCGGGCGGTCCACACACAGGTACTCGGTCACGCTGTGGTATCCCCGTCGCGTCGAAGCTTCAAGTAGTCAGTCTCGGTGGCACCCTTTCATGTTATGTTCGTGGAGAAACTTGACGGCGTCCAGGTACCCTCCACTGACGGCGCAATCCATTGCATTCGTACTGGGCTTCAGACACTCTGCTCATCGAGGAGCTTGACGCAGTCTAGATGTCCGTTCTTGGCTGCAAGCATCATCGCGTAAGCAGAGGGCCCTTTTCTCCTGATCTCGCGCAGGAGTCGTAGCACATCCAGGTAGCGGCCTTGCGCCTCGCTCTCTATCGCTCTCCCCGTGCATATCGCTCTCCTCGTGCATCATCCGCTCCGGTTCTCGTGGAGGAACTTGACAACGTCGAGGCGGCCGAGCGAGGCCGCAAGATCCATCTCACCCACTGTGAACGGCAGGTCGCGCTCGTGCATCCATTGCAGAGTCAGTAGCGGACAATCCTCCACGACCACTTTGAGCCGATGTCAATCTACCCGGCGGTGGCGTCGCATTCGGAAGTTATCGTAGATATGCTCCAAGCACCCTAGAATGTCGTTGAACTGCACTTGGGGGTCCAAGCGTACGCGCGAACTCGTGCGAGTGCATGCAGCACCTTCACCATTCCCCCGTTTGTCTCTCGAACAGCGCGGTGCCAGAATGCATGATCTTCTTGCTTCGTGCGCGGCGCAATGACACCCTCGAACTCTGCTTGCTGCTTGTATTCGAGTGTCGAAGCGAGGGACTCCTGGGATGAAGAGCGAGGTGCTGGTGAGCACGTGGAAGGATGCGGATGCTTGGCATGGCTGTGCAGATGCTTTGAATGACGATAGCCGCCCAGCGAAATGGCGAAGTTGGGAATGCGCCTCAGCGAATGGTGCAAAAGCTTTTCAACCCATTTCAATGGGGATAAGCTGAGAACTAACGAGTTTGGGTGAATTTTCACAGAATATAGAACTCCTCATGTGTTCTCCGACAAATGTATAATATAATCCGGCCAACAAATCCGAATCCAAACAATGACGACATCTCTCGAAAGTGACGCCACCAGCTTCTCGCCATCCGCAGTTTCGCCGCCCTACCAGCAAGCACCCGTGCGACGAAATCACAGCCACGTCTTCAGCATCGTCAGCAGCAGCAACAGCCGCTCGTCAAGCGTCGCTCCAGGTGCTCACTGCCAGACTCCTCTTCGTCAACATCGCACACTTCGTCTCCGGTATACTGCACATTCTGGGCGAATACAAGAAGCATGTCCACAAAGACCCTCGAACGCGGTACCAAGACCTCTACCTCTGGCAAACTGCCGTGCGTCCGAAGAACCGAAAAGTGCTCGGCGTGCTGGACTCGCTGTCCAACACGCCCAAGTACGCTTCGAGTCCGCAAGTGCAACTGAAGCCGCCTCAGTTGGACGGCTCGACGTCGTCGAATTCCCACACGACCACAGAACAGAGGACTGCACAACCAACGCCATGGACGATGCTGCCCAGAGCGGACACCTCGACGTCATTGCGTTCTTGCACTCAAACAAAACAACCGAGAGGAAGGCTGGTCTTGGCGAGCGATGGAATCAGCTGCACGCGCTGGCGGCTTGGATACGGTTCGCTTGCTGCACGAGAACCGAACGGAAGGCCGTGTTTGCTGGTCGATGGTGACTGCGGCTTCGCGTGGCCATTTCTACTGACTACGTCAAGTACTTGTTCGAACGCAACGCCGACAGCTATACGCCGGAAATCACGCTCTGCGCCGCGAGAGCGGGTCATTTTAACATCTCCAAGTTCCTCGACGAGTACTACACAGAGGGGAAGAGACACTAGGAGACGCTGAGACAGAGGCAGATCGCGACGGTGTGCGATAGTTCCTCCTACCCCCGATCAGTTTCTTCTCACTGGGTTCGTGAACTAAGCGGCTCTCAGTTTGGATAGGTCAGCAAGTGATGTGAATGCAAGCAGGTCGTTCATTCCTCCCTGCTGTCGAAAGCCCTCAGCAGTAGTGAGTATCGAAGAATCAGGGTCTGAGTACCAATTGATTGAAGAAGAAGTGGGGGAGGGGGGGGGTCAAAGAGAAACACGACGAGTTTGACGCAGCAACAACACTTCAACACGGGTCATCTTCCACCTCTCTGGGACGCGTGTGTCGTAAATTGCTAACGGTCTCAGTGTGCTCACACAACGGCTCCGCCCACGCTTTCCATGCTGTCGCTGGCAGTGCGGCCAGTTGCTCTTTTGCACAGAGACGAAGAACGTTCAAGCGCCACGAAATCAAGTGCGGAAGAGTACTCTGCTCCAGCGAAGAATTTGAGAAGCTGGAGACCACCTCGTCACGAGCGACACCTGCGAATGGCGACAACAAGGACGACCCGCGCCCAGCGGCTCTCGGACGCGGCGTTCGCGTGCCTCAATAGCCACGACTCGGAACTCCAAGAGGAAGACAAAGTGCTCCTCCCATTCGACGAAGAGCTGCAAATGTTTGGTAGTAACGAACTCCGTATCATCCGAACCGCTTACCCGTCGACTATCACACGGATCTCACAGGGGTCACTCGGAGTGGATCTGACGCTCTCACTCCTAGATCACATGACTGCGGAGCTGGAGCGCGACATCGCGGAGCGAGCGCAAGCGCAGCGTGCTGCCTTTGGAGCGAACACGATCTCATCTGATACTCCGCGGCGTCTCGTCGAAGAAGCGTTTGAAGCCGAGTACTTCGGAGACGCCGACAAGCGCTTCGCCGTGTACCTCGAGCGGTGCTGGGAAGCGTACACAGAGTGTCCAGGAGACTTCGTTGCTCCGTACGTGACAATCGTGCAGAGCTCGGGTTTCGGCAAGAGTCGGCTCGTGAAGCAACTGGCGCAATCAGTGAACACCACTGCCACGTCCCACTCAAACAGTAAGAAGCTCTTGTTCACGTGTCTCCGCGAAAGCGACTCGAGCGGATTCCCGAGAGCGACTCCGGCGCTCACGGCGTTCTTCTTTCCCACCAGTAACCCGGACGAACACGAGATTGCCTGGCGCCTGTTTGTCGCGTTCGAGTACGCGAGCGAACGCTGGGACTCGGGTTCGCTCGGAGATGAGTGGATGGAGCTATTCACGTCCCGTGGGCTGTCAAGGGACGATGCACTCGCTTACGCTCTGACGATGGCACTGAAAAGTGACAAGCGCTGGAGCAAGCGCGCGAAGCTCACTCGACAAGTGAATGACCACACGGCGTTTCTCTCCATCGCCTTCGAAGACAGCTCGCCACGCGTGCTCTTGTTTGTCGTGGACGAAGCGCGCGTGTTGCTCGATCGGCCACAGTGTAGGGGAAAAAGCGTGGACTGGTTGCGCCTGGTGTGCCGAGCGCTGACGCTTGCGAACCAATTCGTGTTCCTGAAACATCGCGTCCGCGGCGCGGGCATTTTCGGCATTTTCGTGGATTCGGATCCCAGGGTCGCGTCGTATGAAGGGGAGGCTGCGGCTGCTGCGCTTCGTCCTGCTCCACCACCAGCAAGAGGTGATCCATCGGCTCGTTCTCCTGCGCCAAACCCGAACAAAGCGTTGTTCTCGCCCTTCGTGTTGACCCACACGTTGGACGTTCACCAGAAGCTGAGAGCGCAGCAGCAGCAGGGCCGCTCGCACGTAGCAGACCTCGCTCAATTCTACAAGACGATGGTTGCTGATCAGCTTGCAAACCCCTGGCCAAGCCTGTCGGAGATGGGACGCCCATTGTGGCGAAGCCTCTGCAGTCCCAGCGACGAGTCTCCGCACAGCTGGAGGCTGAACGCTTCGGTGATGGTACACATCGCAGCCAGCAAGCTCTTGATGGGGAACGCACCGGGGCACGCTGACAGCTTCAACCGAGAGACCATGTTTGGCGTGGCGTCGCTGCTCTGCCGCCTGGGACTGCGACCGTACGTGTCGTCGCCGTTCGCGTCCCGCGCGGTCGCAGACTTCATGGCTGTGCTCGCGTACGTGAGCTTTGAGCACGACAAGTACGTCGCAAGCTACTCGTCCGACCCGATCTTGGCGCTTGGCGCAATGTGTCTCTGGCACTCGAAGATACTAGTACTACGCTCATCAGCACGGGATTCATCGAGCGGTCAATGCCCGCTGGCCACGTGGATCCTGCCGCATTTCAGGAAGCTGTTGCTCCAGGATGTTGTGGACACAGGGAGGATGGGTGAAGTGGTGGCTCGCATCCTGCTTCTCTTGGCGATGGATGCGTGTGGCCCCATGGCGAGCGGTAGCTTTCGTGCGCCTGACTGTGCGAACTTTTGCAGCGTGCCGTCGTTTTTGGAGAAGCTGCTTGGTAGATCGCCAGGTATCAAGCATCGAAAAGTGAAAGGCAAGCAGGGAGAAAAGACGATTCAGGCTTTGCTCGCAGAGCTGTACGACCAGTGGAAGGACTGGAAGGTGGGCTTCAGCCACTTTGTCCAGCTGCCGAGCGAGCCGACGGAGCTGTGCGTATGGACGATGCTCTCGCGCCGAGCGGCTGGGGTCCTGTCAAGGGACGGGCCGGGAGTGGATCTGGTGATCCCAGTGGTCTCTTCCTCGTCCTCCCTGTGGTCGGGCACTGAATACGCCAGCGAGAGCAGCGCCCAGGTGTCTCTGATCCTGGTTCGCGTGAGTGGCGAAAGTGTGGGCTTGGGTTGTAGCAGCAGCAACAGTTGCGATGACGAACTGAACCCGTTGAGCTCGGCGACGAGAGCAATGCATCCGTCGCGGGTATTCTCGAGCACAAACCATTTCCACAGCTATGGCCCGAGCCAAGTCATTCGCGTGCACATGAGCATGACGGCTGCAAGCAGCAGTGGGAAGCCGAAGACCCCCACTCAGTTTCTCTTTGTGGATGAATCTGATGGTGAATCGACCACGCACCCGCGGGACGGCAGCGGCGACGGGCTCATCACTCTCTGTCTAGAAGGAGTTGGTAACAGTGCGAGCGAGAGTGATAGTGTGAGCGACAATGGGAGCGAGAGTGATAGTGCGGGTCAACTCGAGTTTGTGCCTCCAGGTGTGGTAGCGCAGCTTGCGGCGCTGCTGGAGCACTCGTCAAGGAATCGGATGATGGAGATGGTGGAGGCGGACGTGGACGCGCGCCGAGCGTGTGTCGGGACAAAGAGGGACTGGGTCGTGCGAGGAGCCGCTCTGATGTCCGAGGAAGAGCTGGTTGAAGGCGCCGAGCTGTCGCTGTGTGGAGGGTTCTCGCGTCGGGAACTCAAAGCGATGAGAGACTGAAAGAAAGAAAAAAGGTCTGGAGGTCGTGGATGCGGCGGTGACGCCTCGCTCGTAGCATGCATGGGTGTGTGGAATGTGTGTGGAATTGACGATTTGCAGGTCGCGCTTCGATTGTGTGGGAGGCGCCATGTTACAATTCACATCCAGAGCGACTTTTGGTGTGACATTGCCGTCCGAATTGTCTTGTTCTGTTTTGCTTGCTTGTTTCTTTTTCTCTATCTATTGGATGAGCACGTCGCCCATGTATTTCTCGAGCGCGGGCGAGAATACTTCGTAGATGAACGCGACGGGTCTGCCACCGTTCCAGAAGAGGTACGAGCGGCCCCAGAACGGTCCCTTGTGGCCGAACGACGCCTCGAGCTCCTTGGACGAGCCGCAGTAGACGCTCTTCATGTCGCGGAAGAGCTCCGTGCGGTTCTGCATGATGTTCTTGCCGATCGGGATCTTCTGGTTCTTAAACACCGCGCCGACATCCTGCTCGTGCAGCCACGAGGTCGCGTACCCGAGCCGCTCGCCGTTCGAGTTGCGCAGCCACACCTGGCGGCGGCAGCGTGGGGCCGCGATCGCGCTGATGTCACTCGGTGCACCGTCGAGGCTCGCGCCGATCGCATGCAGCCCGATCACGTCCACTTCCGTCGGGAATCCCGTGAGCAGCCCCAGGTGGTGCGTCGGCGAGCCGTTGCCGAAGAGGAAGAGCCGCCACGCCGCCGACATGTCCTGCTTGCCGAGCTACTCGCCATCAATCGATATTGGCACGTACAGTGAGCAGGAGCATGCAATAGATAGGACCATAGAGTGATGCAATTCGCATTTATACACAAGGAAGACGCACGCACCAACATGGTCTCGCCGGACGCGATGAACGAGATGTCGAGCGCGCGCCAGCCCGGGTCTTCATCGTGCGTAGTAGTTTCAGCAACAGTCGACACGACAGCGGCGCCTGCATCCTCTTTGCCACCTGCGTCTGCAGTCGCGGGGATCAACGCAGCAGCATCAGCAACGCTGGCGGCCTCCTCCGAGTGGAGCTGCTCGCGCTCGTCCGCCTGCGTCATGGTGCGTGTCTTCCTTCGTTCGTCTGCTTGATTGGCAGGATAGTCACCGTCCACTATTCAAGCTCCCATAGTACTTTCGAATCTGGTTGATGCGAAGACCACACCGGCTACTATTCAGATAGAGGACAGGACTACCCTAAAGTATACCGTATAGTGCCTTATATTTGTGAGTGATTGTATTTTGATGTGTAAAATGTGAGTGATGGTTCAAAGATCCTCATTTTCGCTTTCGCCTGGGACGAGAGGCATGAGCTGCTGCAACAAAGAGGAGCAGGACAGCGCGAATGACGCAGCAGCAGAGCCACATGCTGAGGACGGACACGCTCCTGGTCTCGCTGTACTGACCAACAAGTCGCTCTGGGGTCTCATCACAGCCTGCATGACGGGGTACCCTTTCGCTGTCCATGAGTTTTCGCATGAGAACAAAGGCACATGGCTGCTATGCAGGCGGGGTATCGGGAACCTCGAGCGGGACGGCAGACTCGTCAACCTCGCGATCGCTGCCGACAATCTAGCGATGCTGCAACTGCTCTACACGCTTTCCAAGCATCCATCCAACCAGCGAGACAAGAAGCTCAGCTTCAAACGAGCGATGCGTTGCGCAGTGCTCTACAACCGCGTGGAGGTGCTCGAATGCCTCGGCAAACTGAAAGAGAGCGACCCAGAATGGCACTGGGAGTCGCATATCATGCGCTTCGCAATGTATCAAGACAACCCAAACCTGCGAGTTCTCGCTTGGTTGCACGCGCACCTTCCGTCCCCCACCTCGTCGATCTTGGTGCGCCACATCCGCTACCACGCAGCGAGGGGGACCTCGCCACTGTCCAATGGCTCTTCGCGCGCAGCCCAAAGGGCATATCCGAAGAAGTCGTGGATGCAGCAGCGAGAGTGGAACACGTGTACGTGCTGCGATACTTGTACAAAAACAGCACCAAGCGCTGCAGAAGCGCTGCGGTGGAGTTCGCTGCTGGTGAAGGCTACTTGGAAATCGTCAAGTTCATCGTCGAGAACCAGACAAAGGAGAAGAGCTACCGCGCGATCAACGCGGCAGCAGCAAATGGTCACTTAGAGGTCGTGAAGTTCCTGGTCGAGAGCAAGATCCGACTGGAGGCCCCGCGAGTGATCGACTTGGCAGCGAGAGGCGGCCACCTGGACGTTGTGAAGTTCCTGCACGAACATTTTCCACGCAAGCGGTGCATAGAGCAAGCAATGACCAACGCAGCAGCAAATGGACACTTGGAGATTGTGGAGTTTCTCGATGCGAATCGCCAAGAGGGTTGCACTTCAGGTGCATTGAGTTGCTCACAACGGGTAGGAAGCGGTCGTGCGGTTCCTCGTTGAGAAAATACGCTTCTTTGTTGAGATGTTCCACTGACACGATGGACGACACCGCGGCAAACGGTCACCTGGAGGTCTTGAAGTTCCTCCACGAGAACTCTGTCGGAGGGTGCTCGACTAGGACGATGGACGATGCCGCAGCGAATGGCCACCTGGAAGTCGTCGAGTTCCTGCAGGAAAATCGCACGGAAGCTGAACGGTGCCGCTGAGAATAGCCACTTGGAGGTCGTCAAGTTCCTGTACTTTAACCGCACAGAAGGCTGCACTTCAGAGGCGTTGAACTTAGCCGCTGGGACGTACCAACATAGTCGACCGCACTTTGGCGTGATCCAGTTTCTCTTCGAGCACCGCCGCTCCGAGTCCGTCGACGTGGCAGCTGCTCTTTGTCGAGCGGTTCGACAAAGCGACTTGCGGATTGTCAAGTTTCTGCATCAGCACCTCGAGCCAGGAGAGTCCGCGTATCCGGCAGTGAAGGCGGCGTTGGAGGGACGCAACTCCAATGCGGTAAAGTACCTGCACGAGAACCAGGAGAACGAGCCCGTGCGGATCCTGAGGCAAGCCGTGCTGAATGGCGCAGAGACTGTCGTCTGGGCGGTGCTGCGGTATCCACGGCAACGCACGCACTCGCGAGAAGAGCTCGTGGACGCCAAGCCACTCGCAAGGGAGCTTGACTTGGCGCGGATCGTCGGCTGGATCGATCGAGCCATCACCTCGAGCGACAAGAGCGCGAGCCGTCAGAAACGATAAATAACAACGCAGTCTCAGATCACCTTCTATTCGGTTTGTTGTTTGTGTGCGTGTGTGTGTTTTTCTTTGTTTTGGTCCCTGTGTAATTAGTGGTTGGTTATCAACTGCGACTGCCCTTTGCATCTGCGTCTATTGCGAAATACCCTGTTTGTCTTCTCACCTCATGATGCACGACCAGTCCCATCGAAGAGCGCCAGCAGCTACAAGTCGGTGTCGTGACGTATAGCGTGTCAGTTGGTGTCCCTTCAACCGTCATAGTCGGCATCATCGTCATCTTCGTCCAGAGAGGAGCAGCATTTCTACATCGACATGCGCCATCGACCCTTGACGAAGCGGCGCGTGAGCGTCTTGCGGCCCGAGATCGTCAGGCGGCGCGAGCGGAAGCCGTGCTTTCGCTTGCGGCGCAGCACGCTCGGCTGGTATGTTCGCTTGATCGCCTGCAGCGGCTCTGTATAGCAGATATCAATAATAGCGCGGTTAGCCACTGGCGTCTACAGCGGTACGGAGACATCAACGTCTCATTACGCACCGTTGACGTTGTCGGTCGGGCACTCGAGTCCGCCGATCTGGTTCAGCTCTGGGAGCTCCATCAGCGGCAAGTCGAGGCTCGTCTCAAAGATCAGCGAGTGGTTCACGAACGGCTCTGTATACAAACCACAACAACAGCAGCAATAGCATTAGCACGCACTCGCCATACGCACACTCCATACAACCGAGCAAGCAACGACTCGGCAGTTGATCGACCATGTAGCAAGCAAATCGTTACGCACCAACGACGGTCTGCGCTGGCGCGCGGTCGAGCGCCATCATCAGGATTGCGGGGCTCTGCGTGAAGCTGACGCCGACAGAAGAGAGCGAGGACACGGAGCGGGCGGCACCGAGCGCGACGGTCGGCGCCATGCACGCGCGCGCCGCCAGAAGCACGTTGCGGGCGAACGGAGCGGCCATTTTCAATTGCTGTTATTTGTATTGATTCACTCTACCAGATCCCAATGGCTGGTAAAGAAGGAGGCGATTCATTTTTGAATTGAGAGTTGCAAGGCGATTCAGATTTTAATTGAATGGTGATCAACAAATAACAGATGCAACTTTGACAAAACGAACTGATACGAACACAAATCGCCACAAACCTCTGTGCATCGGATGGCAATAAAATAGGACCAGCAAATTCGAATTTTTGTATCGGAAAAGGTGTCCCATTTTTTTATTACTTCGGCTAACAGATTCTACAGTGCACGCCAAAATCTTAGGGACATCCCCAAAAATTCTCAAAAATTTGAATTTCGCGCGCAAAAATGAGTTTCCGGACGAGCTGTTTTCGAAGCTTATAGACCCATTTGCGAACGTTCTTGTGGTGAAATTTCGGCTCGATTTGAC
>JAASGK010001143.1:0-12023 GCA_023334195.1 Globisporangium emineosum
TCTAGAGCACAACTGGCTACCTTTAGCCCTGGTTCCCATGTCTTACCCTGTAGAGACATGTCCCGCTTCTCTCTGTCTCATCTCCGGTGCCCAGCACCCATTGAGATATGTATTGAGACATGCAATGAGAGGCCCATTACACGTTCTTCGTCTTCGTAGAAGTATTTCCTTTCACTTGCTTCCTTAGGGTTGTTTCCTGCACGTTAGCTGAGCGTGGTCACTCTTCGCGACGAGCGTGAAGAGTTCGATTGATGCTGTAGCTATGTCAGGAAGGATCATCACAGCCAAAGGTTGCCATTAATCTTGACCAGTCAAACTTTGATTGATTGTGGCTCTTCAAGATTCCATCTGATGGATATTTTCACACGCCCCCAATTTTATGCCCATATGGTCACTATTGCCGGCAAACTACCCCTTATTAGTGCTGGCTCTCATTTGGCCAGCAGCCAAATTCGAGGAGAAAAGGGAGCCGTTTTTCTCCAGAAAACCGTCAAATTTGGGCTGCAGAGAAAACATTTCTGTTGGTCCCACCGCGGTGCGGGTGGACGTTTGGCTTCATAACTAAATTGTGGAGAAAGATTGCCAACAACCAACCATGTAGTCCACGCGGTGCGGATGTTCTTAGAGATCATGCTCTTTAATATAACTTTTAACACCCAAAACCAGACCAATTTTCGTAGGTCCCTTCAAACCCCAAAAATCCGGTTCAACGCGTACGAAAACGAAACTTTGCACACTGGAAACACAGTATCAAAGAACCTTAACACAGTAGTTTGCAACTCCATGTATGTTATACAAGTAAAGAAAACGTGGTGGGAAGGAGGAGACCTCGGAAAAATTTGAGAGCATTTTTGGCAAAAAGACACCTCGAATTCTCAGCCTACAAGCTGCGAATAGATCCAAGATCTTCAGTTTAGTTTCTTCGCACATAATATTTTGGTAAAGGAAAGTTATCAAGTGAGTATCCATTGTCCAGATGATCTCACCTGCTTCGCAAAATGCATTTTGAGCGAGGTCATGCAACTGCAATGTCTTGAATGTCCTCCCATCTCAGGCCATCTCTTTTGTCGTTGCATTGTGGTCAAAACAGTCACCAATGGTTACACAGAGGTTACACATATATTTATATGTCAATTCCCTTGCAGAAAGTGAAAATTGCGATTCAGGTTACAAAAAATTACGACCGAGTTACTCGTTTTGGGCTCGCTCTGCAACTGTACAACAATCGTTTGATTGTACATGAATGAAGATTCCCAAAGCCTCATGAAGACATGAAAGCCGTGTCAGAATCGATTTGAATGCCTTTTTCAAATGCTGGCATCTTTACTTTCATGGTGCCGCTCAAGAAGCAAACCACATTGTTCGATTTGGTTTATCATTCGTTTTCAAATGAACTATCGTTTACTGTCATTGATTTGAACCGGATTTTATGTGTTTTGGGTGACCTGCGAAAAACAGTCATTTTTGGTCTGGTTGACTCAGAGACTGGGTCTTAAACACTCATGGGTTGTAAATCAGAAGTATACGTCTCTATTTTTGAATAATATAACCCATTTGAATTGAAAACCTAAAAACCTACAAAACTGAATCATTTCAATCTTTCAGTGAGAATCAAAAACAAAATGTGGAGCAAATCTTTTTTGGCGAAGGAGTCGAAGGCAACACTGGCAATAATACCCAAACACTTGCGCCCTCTCCACAAGCAGCAATTCATTAAGGTACAAGAACTCATAGAAAATGACATCACATATCATAGTGTCGAAACGAACGAAACAACATCCGCCAAGATTCTCAGGACGTAAAGTTAAATAGACTACCTCTCTTCGTTTGTTGTGCGTTATCAGGTATCTTTTTGAACCGGTACAGTACCGGTATTCTGAACTTTTCGGAAGTGTACCATTCAAATCGGTACACCTGTCGTCTGCGACAGTCGAGCCGCACGCAACTGAAGAATGTGGGAGAAGCTCAACTGTCACTGTCCACACATCTGAGCCAATTCCACCTTTGCTGGTGCTGCTGGTGGCAATTCGGTGAGATTCTCCCCAGTCACCAGCCACCATGACTTCACAGCCAACCCCTGGATTGTGCGCGTCCCAAGCATCAATGCATTAGCATGCAGTCGAGCATATCCCCTTTCTTGTCTTCACAAGAACGTGGTGGTGGCGGGAACCCGACGTTCGATTTGTTCGGTTTCTTGTTCACGTCAGCCAGGGGGACAAGAGATAGGGGTAGGGTACAAAACTATTTGACGGATAAGAAGACAAAATATAAAAACTGACAGGCTATTTGTTTTAGAGAGTATAAATTTTCACAAACTGCTCACAAAGACCTTCATTCTGTATTTCTGCCATACAAAACTCTAGTATAAGTCTCTCTCCAAGTTTGTATGTGAGCACTTTTTCGGAGTATATGTTCAATAATAAGGCTGAGAAAAATACACCTTATAAATAAATAGTTTCTCTAAATAGATAAACCGAGGTTTTTAGACTATTTTTCATTGGCTGAAAATTGACAAACCTTTTCCCTGAGCCCTTTGGCTCGCAGCCGTGCCGTCACGCATACGGCTCGCAAGCCACACCCACCAATAGCCCAGCAAAGCAGTCGAACGATCGATCGAACCCGCAAGCTTCATTCGACCTTATGCCCATCGAGTAAGGCAAGCGCAGTCCGTCATTCGCTCCCACGCACGGCAGTCCGTTATTAGCTTACTAGAGAGAGAAAAGAGCGTGATGGCCGACAGCAGCATGGAGACTCAGCCTCAGGCGCAAAAGCCGCAGACAGAGACGCTGCAGCCACAGGTTCAGGTTCCGATGACGCAGCCGCAGGGGGACGCGTCGGTTCAGCCGCCCGTTGTGGCGCGCGAGCACGAGATCGAGGAGGTGATGCAGTTCCTGCGCTTCAGCGTGAAGGAGAGCTCCACGTTCGACGGCACGATCCTCTTCAAGTTCAAGGGCGACGACGGCGAGCCGGCGCTCTCGTACGCGGTGCAGGTTGCGGACGACCGACGTACGTGGCAGCGCATATATCCCTAATATGCCGTGTGTCATGGGTGTATGGATATTAACGAGTGATTTATTGTGTAAATTGTAAATGCAGACGTGACCACAAAGAGGAATGTGGCAGCCAAGGACGTGAGCGCGTCGTGCGAAGTGACGATCTCGGTGGACGACTTCCTCTGGATCTACTCGGGCAAGGCGTCGAGCTCGGACATCCTCAAGCTCTTCTACGCCGGCAAGCTCTCGATCAGCGGCTACGCGTTCCGCAAAGTGTCGTCGTTCGCGCAGAGCTTTGATTTTTCGTCCGAGAAGTGGCGCAGTTTCTACTCGTGGCGCGACGAGCAGGAGAGCGCGCGCCGATCCCCCAGCGCGGTCGAGGAAGCGCGCAACGTGGGCTCGCCCTCGCGCGACTTCTGGTTTGCGCACTGCCGCACGGTGCTCGACCGCTACAACGTGTCCAAGCTGCAGCAGCTACAGTGGGAAACGTCGATGGCGAGCGTGTTTGGCGAAGAGTACGTGCTGGGCAACGTCTGCCGCGCGATCCAAAAGAAGGCTTCGGCGACATCAGCAGCTACAAGCGCCGAGTGTCATCCGCATGACAGCTTTTATAGTGCGATCGCAAATGTGCTGGGCTCCAGCACTGCGGTGATGAAGCGCGACGGCAGCGGTATCCTGCAGCCACGAATGCCGTCCTTATCAGCGAACCACAAATTGGACCTGCACAGTGAGCTGGCGCATTTCTTCAACCCGTGCACGAAGCAGACTGCCAAGTACGTCGAGTCGGTGTGCACGAGCAAGCACAAGCAGCACGACCTCTTTGGGTTCTTTGACGAGGAGTACATTAACGCAGTCAAGTACACGGCGAAGGAGCGTTTCCAGCAGCAGCGACGCGTGAAGAACCGCGTGGATCTCGCGGACGCAGGCATGGCGCAGCTGGACAAACTCGTGAAGGTGATCGGTCGCGGTGGCCACTGCAACCGCACCAACAACACGCAGTCCAAGTACATCCCCGCGCCAGAGGTGTTGTTGCGTGAGTTTAACGGCAACGCGAACGTCGTGATGGACCTGCTCAAGGAGAAAGCGCTGGGCCGCAAATCGCTGGACAAGATCCCGCCGCCGAGCGTCGACTGGCTGTTTGGCGGACGCACGGGCAACGTGCTGTTAGTATCGGATGACGCAACACCAAAGGACGCCTCGCAGCTGCCGCAGAACACTCAGCAGTCCCAACAGCACCAGCACCAGCAGTACCCGAGCAACACGCAGTCGATCGTCGAAGTCAACCGCGCCGCGATCCAGCGCCGCCGCTCGCGCCGCGACTTTGCGGTCCCGAAGGAGCGCTTGAAGGCCAAGTTCGCGTCGCTCTCGCGCGACCTGGCGCAGCAGAACAGCGTGGTGATCGCAAATGTCGAGGAGCACCTGGTGTTCTCGGACTACCTGTGAGAGTGAGCTGAGAGAGTTCCCCACCATTTTGTTTGCTTTTCTCCGTCTCTTTCTCTCTCGCGTCTGCAGACGCGAGAGAGACGAGGTGACGAGCGACAGAAGGCAGTGAGTGCGTGCGCGAGCGTCTCGCTGCTTACTGTCTTTGGCCATTTAGACGTCCATTTGTTCTGTGTATGTATCCTGGATCTTCATATTTAAAACCCCACCCAATACTATCCCCCGCACAGGACTTCCATGCATTGCCTCATCCATTTGAGTGGGGCAATCGGGAAGTGCTGTGTTTGTTCTCATAGAAAACGTGCGTTCTTGTCGTCCACATGTTCGATACAGTGCTATATTTCCTGTGGTGGAGCGATTTTGACCAATGCCGGTGATTTATTTTTGTGGGGTTTCTGTTCCACGACTGCCTCCGGTCGCTCTTGAGAGGATGGCGAGCGTCACTACCAACAGACTACAGGAGCTCCACGCAGCCTACCTCTCGACGGCAACGTCGAAAGCGGACTCTGGAAAACCTCAAGAGGCAGTGGGCGGACACACGTGCGAGACAACGCTGAAAGTGCACTTTATCTAGCAGTGATGACTTGCCACATCGGGATTGCACGCTCGTTGTGATCGAACGTAATGCGGCTACACTGGAAGACCAAGGCTCGAGAAATGGGCACCACCATGGAGATGGCGGAGGCATACAGATAGAAAGCGGACATCGCGGAGATGCTGGGGTGGCTTGGAGTCACTCTTTTGGGTCAATTCGGACGACAAACCACGAACTTCCCTGCGATTTATTGCGCCACAGATTTTTGATAAGGACGATCAATACACAAATCCAAACAGGGTTTGTTTCCCCTCTAAATCCGTTTTTACATAAATGCAGCTTGTTCGTCGTTTTTAAGAAAATTACAATTTTGACTTCCTGGTAAACCAAATTTTGAGCCAGTCAAAATTGAGCTGTGAAGGTAATTGAGTGCTTGAGCACTCAAAGCAAGTCGCAGACGCAGCAGCCACTCGCAATAGAGAGGCATCAATAGAGAGGAGAAGCCATGGCCGCGCTCGATGACCACTCGCCCGACGAGATCTTCTGCAACAGCGACGTGTTCGACATCGACTTCCACCCGGCGGCCGACATCGTCGCGCTTGGCACCATCTCCGGAGTCGTCCAAGTGTACGTAGTGCCGCTGCTGTTCGCTGATTGCTTGCCAAATGGGTTCGCAATGCACTATTTGGACAGACGAAGCAAAGCAGATCATGGCGATGCGCTTTCGCTGCAATAGCTTGTGTGCTAGTACTCGATCACTGATGAGCTGTGGGTACTGTTGCTACTGGTGATGTTTCCTGTAGGTACAAGTACTCGGAGGAAGCGAACACACAGGTGCTGGAGCTGAAGCACCACCTCGACGCTGTGCGCGGCGTTCTCTTTGCTCCAGATGGCCAGAGTACGTGTCGTGTGCGTGCCTTGCGAATCAATTGGCGAGTATGGCTGACACCTGCACGAGTGGCTAACCGTGGTTCTTATGCTGTTACTGCTCGCGTTCGACAGCTCTGTACACCGCCTCGGCTGACAAATCCATCCGCGCGTTCGACACTCTGGGCAACGTGACCTGGGCGGAGCTGCGAGCACACGAGTGAGTGCCTATTGTTTCCCCTATGAGTTGTTATCGTATGGTGGCATGATACTTATCGTATCTTGCTTGTCTGTTTTGCTCCAATGCATTGCGCTTGATGCTTTTGCAGCAATGCGGTCAACCAGCTGCACGAACTGTCTCCGAACGTGTTCTCGAGTGGCGACGACATGGGCTGCGTGAAGATCTGGGATACGCGCCAGCACCGGTGCCTGGCCGAATTCAAGGAACACACAGTGCGTTTCGCTTCTGCCTATCCGTATTATCGCTACGAGCGATCATAATGACTGACACCCTGTCTTTTATGGTCTACTTTCTTCATTTGCAGGACTTCATCTCGGGCTTTGCAACAAATCCGGCGCGAGACCACCTTTTGGCCACGAGTGGCGACGGGCGCCTCTCTGTCTACGACCTGCGCAAGAACGTTCTCGCGGGCAAGAGCGACGAATTGGACGACGAGCTGCTCTCGGTGTCGGTCATCAAGAACGGCCGCAAGGTCGTCTGCGGCTCGCAGGACGGCGTGCTGGTGATCTTCAGCTGGGGCACGTGGGGCGACATGTCGGACCGCTTCCCGGGCCACCCGGACTCGGTCGAGAGCGTTCTGAAAGTGGACGAAGACACAATCCTCACGGGCTCGAGTGACGGCATCATCCGCGTCGTGCAGGTGCATCCGAACAAATTGCTGGGGCTCATCGGCGACCACGAGGACTTCCCAGTGGAAGTGCTCAAGTTCTCGCACGACAAGAAGCTCGTGGGCAGCGTCTCGCACACGAACAAGGTGCACTTTTGGGACGTCGGGTACCTCTTCGACGAAGACGACGGCGAGGACGAGGACGAGGATGTAGAGGGTGGCGATGCGGACGAGCTGGAGATGAAGCCAGCGGTAGCAACGGAAGACGCCGAGATGCAGGACGCCGACAGCAACGACAGCGACAGCGATTCGGACTCGGACGACTACTCGGGCGGCGGCGGCGGCGCAGCCAGCGGACGACGCGTGCTGCCGACGGCGAACGAGACGTTCTTCTCCGACTTGTAACTAAACTGCATCACTGCGATCGATCAACACGAGCGCTATCCTTTTGTCTTTGTTTGTTTTTAAAAGTGTGGCCTCTTTGGGCACTTTAGACTTTCATGTATGATTCACATGCTTACACTATGTTACACTTCTTTAGATCTGCTTCTATGACAATTTCCATCATTTTCCTATCACCAATTTCATTTGCGCGCTCTCTCTTCTACAGGCAAAATAGCGAGCCACGCTTCATTTCCCACTCGGCGCTGGAGCCGAGGTCGCCACCGTTGCAGTCCCATTCGAAACTGTACCGCCCCGGGTCCGTGAAGTAGAGCAGGAGCTCTCGTGAGCTCGGTCGCTTGTCCGGGTCGTGGTGCAGACACGCCTGCGCGATCTTGCGGATGAAGTCCGGGCACTCGAGTGTCAACG
Organism: Globisporangium emineosum; assembly: GCA_023334195.1. Taxonomy (NCBI): domain Eukaryota; phylum Oomycota; class Peronosporomycetes; order Pythiales; family Pythiaceae; genus Globisporangium; species Globisporangium emineosum. The sequence continues at coordinate 7,494 of JAASGK010001143.1, forward strand.
CCGGCTTGATCTGATCGTCCACGACCATGCGCGCGATGCGGATCGCCTGCACTTGGCGTCCAGTCGAGTCCTTTTCCTCCTTGTACGGCAGTTTGCACGTATCGATCTCCGTCAGCACGACGCCAAACGAGTACACGTCGGCTTTCTCCGAGTAGTCCTGGGCTTTGATCACCTCGGGAGCGCTCCAGAGGATCGTGCCCGCTGGGTCTGTCGTCACAAAGTCGACGCTTAGGTTGCCCACGCTACAGGAAGCCCCGAAATCACACAGTAGAGGCTCGAACGATTGCTCGTCGATGAGAATGTTGCGCGACTTGATATCGCGGTGGATGACTGGCTCGCGGAGTCCGTGCAAGTATGCCAGCGCCTTGACGATCCCGAACGCGACCCGGAACTTCTCGCTCGTCCACGTCCACTGCTTGCCGTTGCGTCGTAGAGCACGCAGCAGATCGCCTCCAGATTTGTATTCCATGACCATCACGAGGTTCTGGAACGAGTTCCACGCCACGCCAAGCAGCAGCACGATGTTCGGGTGCTGCAACGTCGCGTGGAGCTGGATCTCGCGCGCGAATTTCTCGATCTCCTTCGGGTCGTTCATCCGGATTCGAAGCACTTGCTTGAGTGCCACGTGGTCGCCGTTGAATGATCCCGTGTGGATCTCTCCCGAGGCTCCCTGGCACACGAGCGCGTCGAATTTCAGGTCGACCATCGGCACGCGCTTCTCGATCACCACGGGGTCGCACTGGAACTCCATCATGACCTCGGACGAGCAGATGATGTCCGAGTACGACGCGGACTTGGCGAGGCCATTGTTGTTGTCGTTGTTGGTCCACCGCTGCTGTTGCTGCTGCTGGGTGCGCAAAATCGCTGTCGGGAGACTCAGCACGAGCGTGAACATGGGGAACCCGTTCGCCGCGGCAGAGCTGCCGCCTTCTGTCGTCGACCGCACTGCTTCAAAGTAGTCACCAGTCGTCCTCGTCGCTCGCGGGGGGATCTCGATGACCACAGAATCCGACTGCTTCTCCTCGGAGAGTGCCGCCGCCGCCTGCTTCATCCTCCACACGCGAATCTGAGCGCCGATACACAGAACAGCGACGAGAAAACAGACCACTGCCACAGCGATCCAAACACCAATATCGCTGCCATCGCTTTTTGTCTGGTTGCTGTTGAGCTCGTTTGCGATCTGCTGGAGCAGCGGAGCTATTCGTCCCGTGGGCTTTGGCGCGCACCATTTCTTGGCTGTTGTGTCGGCTTCGTACGTGGTGCAGGGGATGATCAGATTCAGGCGCGTCGGACACTGGCCACTCGAGGCTGCAGGCTGAAGAACACCATTGCTGCTACTGCTGCCCTGGGTCAGCTGGATCGAGTACGTGCGCGCCGAGTTGCGGTAGATGAGCGGCTGCGGGACGTCCGTGTTGTTCGCCTCTTGAGCCCAGAACGACGCGGACGACACCACCTGCACTTGGTCTCGCGTCGCGCACTTGACCACCTGCGCGACCATGCTGTCTGGACATTCCATCGATCGATACACCGCGCTATTGTCGCTGCCGCCTACTGGACAGGAAGTCGAGAGACACCCAAGCTGGTCGTACTCGGGTTTGCTCAGCGTGATGTCATCCATCGTGAGCCCGCACTGCGTGTACACCTTAACGAGGGTGCCGTCGCTGCTGAGCACGTAGCCAGCGTCCCAGAGCAGCATGCGCTGCAGGTTGCCGTCGAGACTCTCCCAGTGCAGCAGGTGCATCATGAGCAGTGCGAAGATCTCCTGCGGCACAGCAGCAACTCCTGAACGAATTGTGAGCTGTGGGGCTTCGATACCGTCGGCGAGAACGCACTCGAACCGCGACGAGATCGGCGTGTCTGTGAAGAATGACGATGCGTCTGCACCTGCTGTTGCGGGTGTGGAGCCAAGCGATGATGAGGTGACTGTGCCGAGCTGCTCTTCGCCATTGCCGATCGCGTCCTTGAACATGAGCGCGTCCGCATGCGCTGCTGTAGTTGTGACGATAAGGGCCAGCAGAGACAGGGAGAGAAGCCGTCGGCGCTGGCTGAGTCTATGACTGTGATGGCACTGGCGATGACGATGGATCCTGTTGCGCTTCAACGCGCCGGTCATAGTGGCGAGCAGGCGCTGCAGCTGGTGACGATGAACGGACGTACGCGCTTGTGTGTGTGAAGCTTATACACGCTGGCCTCTTCTACGCGGTGGACACACGCGAACGAAGCTGTCGCTGTAGAAAAGCGGCAGGCGGCGCTCGCCTTCTGAAGTAGGGCAGGCAATGCGGTCGTGTGCGCGGTGTCGCGCTCGTTTCTGTCGTGGACTCACGTATTGTAATACTGGCGCGAGATGCAGAAGAAGAAGCGCAGTGGCGTCACGTGTCACTCACTGTGTCACTCACTCACCTAAACTTGTGTCACGCTCGCCTGAGCTTTGAGACGGTCGCTAATCTAACAACGAGCGCGGACGTCAGCGGCTTCCGCATCAACAGACACGAATGAAGAAGCTCTGAACCGCACACCCAGAAGCTTCCAGCACCACCCAGGACAGATCTGCAGATCTGTCATTCCATAGAAGATATCCGTTGATACCATACTATTATTATTAGTACAGAGCAAGCACATGAACTGAGAGAAGAGTGGTCGCATTACCACAAAGAGATCAACGTGCATGAACGCAACTCACGTGGGTTTCTGGCATGCCGTCGTCCACCAACCCTTCGGTTCTGCACCATTGAAGGAGCTCCCAATGCGGGCCATAAAGCAAGTGCGAGACGCTCATTGGAGAGCGTCTCGACGCACAAGTCGATACTCCCTGCGGTGCTGATCAGAAGCAGGAGGTCTTCCAATCGACCAGGAACCTCAGATGATGGCAGACTACCATCGCCAGAGATTGTGAGCATGCATGATGGCCGCCAGCCTTCATGCACGGACATGAATGAAGAAGCGGATAATGGTGGATGCCTCATTCACCGCATGGACGCAGCATTTTGAAATTCATTTTCAAAATCGCCTTTAAAATTGCTCAATATTTCTGATTCCAAAAATGAGACTCTGGCAAGCAGTCAATTTAAAGCTCGAGAAAATCTGATTTAACTCCCAAATGCATGGTGGACAATGGAAATTCATGACACCCAAAAGTTTTTTGCTTCTTGCTGGTTGAGGGGCATGATTGTTTTTGAACCGATAGTTAATAGTGTAATTCTCATAGTCGCAACCAATACTCAGGATTTCTCAGATTCTGATTACACATTTTCAGAATTGTCAGTTATTTTTATATTTTTTTAGATCCAGTGGGTTCATGAAGCCATCTCATTGGCTCCTGGCGCCGTTCGATATTTCGCTTGTCCAGCTCGAAATATGGAGAGTCGCTGCAGCTCTATATTTCGAAACTGGACTGGATTTGGTACCCACCCTCGATTAGAACGAATATAAGAACAGTCTCTATAATCAAGAAAATACGGCGAGATGATGCATGTGGCTCAATGAAAGGTCGTAATAAACGAGGGAACTGAGCTTTTCTTGACAATATTAAAGAAGCTTTTGGGAGTGACCTGCTGAGGCGAAACGTTGCTCGCGGTCACCAGGCAGTGATGTCCCAGTGCATGCAGTACAGTATTGAGTTGATCCAGTTTGAGATCTTCAGATTTCAACTGTAAAAAAAATGGTGGCAGAGTCTTCCACAGAACATGAAGGAATCAGAACCATATGAACCACAAAATGTTCAGCGATGTGTCACTATACATGAACATCGCTGAATCATTTTGTGGCAGCATGCGAGTGCTCTTGATTAAATATGCTTGTCTCTGATGATACTCGAACTTCATTGAGCCACGCAAGTGATACCGAAACCCCCTATGGTATTCGGGTTACCAGTTTTTGGTCTTGACTGTGATGCTGAAAAGGAAAGGAATCGATCGTCCTTTCCTTTTCCAAGCCAAAGATCGAGAATGTGCCCACCAAAAATATTTTTGATATTGGCTCCTATCTCCACCAATCACAACCCGATTATAATATAATTATTCCTTATTCTTTAACAATCCAAGAATCTGATTGGTGGACGAAAAAAACTCAAAAATATGGTTTATTTTTAAAGGTTTTCGTATGTGCAGGCCACTTCAAATGTGGCGCCACCCACCACTTTTGACTTTTTGTCGACGCCACTTGCAGTTGGGTCAGTTTTCATACTTACTATAGTTTATTCAAGACGAGAATCTTCCAAATAAAATAAAAACTGTTCGGTCGAAAGAGATTCTCTACACCAGAGCCTAACAAAATCACAATTTGGAGCCCTCAGTTCTATTCAGCATACATGTACACAGTATTCTCAGCTTCTTATACCATGGACCGAAGCAAGCTTCGCCGTTCGACCCCCTCCAAAAAATAATTCGCGGTCTATATACAGATGTCACTCCCAATAAGTTACACTGCCAAAAATTCATACCCTTTCCAAAACGATAGAATGTGTAAAGCCATCATTCTTATTTGCAAAATTTTCGCGCATTTTCAGCAGTCACAACAAAAGCGAACTAAAAA
>JAASGK010001144.1:0-11996 GCA_023334195.1 Globisporangium emineosum
AAAACAAAGTAGCCTTCAGCTTCTTATAACCCGTTCAACACGCTGCATCTGTTCTTTTGCTCATACCTCTCATCGTTTTTTCGCAAGACCGAAAAATAGATCGGTTTGGAGAGGGTGCGGAGACTTTTTACAGCCACAGTACGTGGGTTCAGCAGCGTGATGAACTCGTCTCTAGGTATACACGTCCATCGACAGCGACCATGCAGGATGTAGAGCTGCGCGCGATCTCGTTCGGAGAGGAGGTAGAGCAGATGATGAAGACACTTGGGTTGGTCCTCGAGTGAGACAATCAAGGCTTTGTAACAATTCCGAGGCCTACGGTAGTACCTCGCTTTCGACAGGTGAAGGAAACCTCGGGTGAGGAGAAAGAAGACAAACGACCCAGTCCTCCGTATGGAAGTGTTCGACTCGTGTACTTTGAAGTAAGTCGGTGTACATCATCTGATCATCTTCAACTTCAGTTTGGGCCACACAAGACCGCACGACGAAAGCTCGTCATCTCTGTGCTACGTACGCCTCGTCACTTCCAAGCCAATCCCGCAAACCAATCTGCATTCCCAGATGCAGAACCCGAGAGACGGCGTCCAGGCAACCACCACAAACCACGCGATACGGTGGTCATTGGTATCCAATAGCTGGACAGACGTTCATAAAGAACCGTCTCAACGGTGAACTTTCCGCCGAACAACCGCGCCCTTTCTGACTTTCAGACTTCTGGCCGCCTTGTCTGTCTGCGTGACGCACACGACCTGATCCTGGCGATGATGAGCTGTATGGCTTGTGAACTGGTCGACCAAGTGATCCATGCTCATTCACAAGGCTCGACACTTCATTAAATAGAATAACAGAATTTTTTTCACAACGTTCACATACATGAATACTTTGGGCACGCCCCCACTCGCGCTTGCTTCCGCTGGGCAGCTCCAGCACCTCATATTTAGTTCCTACCTACCTACCTACGCTCCTACCAACTTATCTCAAACCATTACGCTCTCAACCATTGGGTGGTTGACCAGCTCAGCAAGCAGCCACACATGCTCAAGTGACGACCAGTGGTCCAGACCAGAACCAGCCCATCCCGTGCGAAGTCAGACCTCCACACCGAGATCCCACTCTGCCTGCTCCAAGAACTTCTCCACTCATCGCTCGATGGCTGGCCTCGAAAAACCCTTCTCCTTCAGCTTCACCATCCACCCTTGCTGCTGCTGCTGATACCGTTGATACTTTTGACACAGCGTAGTACCTCTGATACTTTTGATCCCGTGGTATCTTCAATCACTTGACCGTCGCATCGCTCGCTCTCCTAATGGTAATCCGAGTACGAGCCGATGCTGTCGCTCGTGCTGCTCATGGTCGTGCGGTTCGTCGAGTGCGACGAGGACACGAGCGGCAGCGCCTTGTGGGGCTTGGCCGGCGCGTCGAACTCGTCGTCGCTGCTGTCGTACTCCTGGAAGCGGCTCTCGCTCGGCTCGAAATTGCCGCTTCCGCCGCCAGTGTGCCACTCGGACGAGCCGTTGCGCATGAGGCGCGCGTTGTGCTGGTGGCTGTTGTAGTGGTGCGCGGGCGGCATCTGCGCCAGCTTGGCGCGCTCGCTCTGGATCGAGCGGATCAGCGCCTCCTGCTCCGCGATCGAGCGCTCCATCACCTGGAACGCCGTCGTGTCGCCCTGCTCGCGCGCAAGCCGCGTCGAGTTGTACGCGGGGGTCTTGCGGCTCTCGTCGCTCGGTCCGTGGTAGAGCGTGCGCGCGAAGCCTTGGCCCGGGAATCGTCGCTGCTCCATGTTCTTGCGCTTCTCGCGCTCCAGGTGGCGCAGCCGCAGCCGCCGCACGCGGTCCTGCTCCGACTGGATCGTGTTGCCGCCGGCGTCGTCGTCCGTGCTCCAGGCCTCGTCGTCGCTCTCGGTCATGGTCACCTGTGTGACCTTGGACGCCAGGTAGTCCTCGTCCCGCTCGCCCGTGGAGCTGCCGGAGTACTGCGAGCGGCTCTCGAGCGGCTCGAGCAGGTACTTGCCGTTGCGGTCCAAGCGGCCTGTGTAGAGGCACTTGAAGCAGAACTTCTCCTGCATGACCGCGCTCGGGTGCTCGCCGTTGCGCTTCTCATGGTTGGGCAGGCAGAGCATGAGCGACATAACGCAGTGCGTGCACACGGTCTGCGCGCACGCGCGGCACCGCGTGTAGTTGCGGTTCATGAGCCCGAAGCTCTTGAGGCACGACACGCAGTGCTTCTTCTGCTTGGCCATGCCGGCGATGCGCTCCTGGAGCGCGTCGAACGTGAGCACCAGGTGGTTGCGCATGATATACTTGACGTCCGCGCTGTGCTCCAGGTTGACGATCGTCGGCGCAAACTTGGTCAGGAACGCCTTGGAGAGCCACCCGGGCGCCTTGCCGCTCGGGTCGATGTACCCTTCGGCGAACACCTGCACGTTCTTGGTCGGCGAGTCGTAGCGGTAGATGTACGTGCACGAGATGACGCCGCGGATGAGGTCGAACTCGCGCTGGCTCATGGCCGGCACGTTGTCCGTGGTCAGCGAGTGCGTTACCTTGACCAGGAACGGCTCGCCCATGGTGTTCACCACGCGCTTCGAGTACTCGACGAACGCGTAGTCGCGCGGCGACACGAACTTGTCCGCGGGCGACACGTGCGCGAGCCACTTGATGCCAAAGAAATGGAACGGGTCCTCCTCGGTCTGCGACTCGTACACCTTGAGCACCGCGGCGTCCAGGAACATTTCGCGGTAGAGGTCGGTCATCACCGCGCGCTCGTCGACCGTCGTGTCGCAGTACATGCCGTACTCGACGTCCTGCAGGTTCATGCTGTGCACCTGGCCGCGAGCGACAAAGTGGCGCATGGCCGCGTCGCCCGCGTCCTCCTTGCGCCGGCGGTAGAGTGTCAGGTTCTGCTTGGCCACGTGCTGCTTCCACTGCTTGGCACCGCCCACGATCTGGTTGTTGTTGCCGTCCCACGCGAACATGGACGTCTTGGTGAGCGCGCGCGCGATCATTTCCTCACACACGCTCTTGAGCTCTTGAGCCTGCGCCGCGGTCACGTGCACCTTGGGCAGGTACTCGTCGGCGAGCGGGAACCGCCGGCGCGGGTTTAGGTACGCCACTTCGATCGAGAGCGCATCGCCGGCCGTGCCGCGGAAGCCGTACCCGTTCGTGGTGCTCGCGATGTCGACGGCGCCGGCGCCGCCGCTGCCCGTGCCCGTGCTCACGGACCGGAACGAGCCTTCAACGCGCTGTTCCGACATGGTTGATTGATGGTAGACGGGTTGTTGGTGATACTCGTTCGGTTGTTTGATACTAAAGTGTCGGAGCTGGAGCTGGCTGGGGATACCTCTCTCTCAGGTGCTGGTGGATGCGATTGATAATCTGCACGCAGGTGTGTGTGTGCGCGCTGTTGCGTGGGCCTGTCGATGCCGTTGAACGAACGAACGCGGCGGTTGCTCAGCTGGCTGGTCTGTCGAAAGGTGCCGCAGGCAGGCGACGACGTGGCCTCCACGTCGAAAGAGCGAGAATGAGCGGCTGGTAAACAGGCCGATTAGGGAAACAGAGGCAGCAGGCAGGCATCTGAGCTCCTTGGGCTCTCGAAGCTCAGGTGATCAGGTAGGTGAACCGCAGAAGAGTGATAGAGAGCGTGAGAGAGAGAGGACACGACGGGCTGAGTGGTGAGTGACAGTGTGTGACTGACTGACTGAGGATGGAAGAGCGAGCGCATCCTCCTTCTTCTTCTTGCGAACTGTCTGCGCGAAACAGAGAGGACTTCTATTCGGATTGCGGCTCGCCCACATTCGCAATAATCATGCTCAACGGAGTATCACGACCGCGCGCGAGCGACGGCTCTGTAAAAACCGAGAGACTTTCCAAACAATTTGGCAAACTGATGCACACGTGCCTGGGAATAATAAATGTCGCTTACCCATCTGCCCGCACTCTGCCAACATGTTCCCAAGCCTTTGTTTCGTGGGTGGTGCAACCACAATACACACCACCATTAATTAACCTAGGATGAAATCCATTTGGTTTTGGTTTTGGACTTGAGTGTGACTCACCCACCTGTAGGGGAGAAGCAAACCCAACCAACAGAGTATGCTCTAAGGAGCACGAAGCGGCCACCCAGAAGAAGAGAAGAAGCGCAATGTTTACATTCGATGGTGGCGCGAGAGAGCGAGAAAGCCGCGAGCGTTGTCAAGCAAAAGCAAAAGCTTGCGAGGTCCAGAAATGGGGGAACTTCATGGTCTTTCCTTTTGTTTTGTCCGCCCAGCCAGTCAGCCAGCTGATCCAACAGGGATATCAGACCTCAGACCATAGCTGGGACGAACTCCCACTCTCAGCACCCCTTTTGTATCAGGTCTCACCGCAAAGCTTTCGCTTTACAGTATCGTGTTTTCAAAGTTCGCAAGCGATTAATACAGCTTTTGTGTTAAATACGCCAAGAATTACCATCTTAATTGTGTTTTAAAGCCCGGTTTCGGTTTAAATTTTGTGCGTACTTTAAAATAAACACAACTGTACGACTACATTCAGCGAAATCCAGAGCATCTTCGATGACGATGCGGACACCAGATTTCCATCCCCTCCATGTGTCAGTGTAAACAAGAAACCAGTCAGCCAAAGCCACAGCGGGTGAGTGTGAAGAAGCGCGAGTCGCGTTCAGAATTTCAAAATGGAGCAGTCGAGCGCTGTCTGTCGCGTGTGTACTGTTCAGATAGGAGAGGGAGGGGATGCAGAATGATCCTTCTGCGTCAGCGCACCGTCGTTTCAGCACACTTGTACCCCCGCTTGTTCAGCTTGTTTGGAAGCGTCGATGTTGTTGGTTGGCAGACTGATGGAGACGCTGGTGGTCCGAGTGAGTGGTGGGTGTTCTTCGTGCCCATAGAGTGCCGCCGCATTGCGATTTCGTTTTTGTCAGGTCATTGCACGCCTGATAGCGAGCGGTGCACCCTGCGATCGGACCACCCCAGCGTCCGCGTGCAACACAACACGGTTAAAATTGTAGCGTTGCGGCTTGTTGCTCTTATACACGACAGGCACTCCTGTAATCTGTTGCACTATGCGCACTATAGGCGATGAAATGCAGTAATGTCCTAATCAGCCAACATTTTCCTGAACTCTTCATACTTGTATGAAAAATGAACTGTACACTCCAAAAATCTTGTTTCTGTCGTGTTCTTATTTCGCGCTCACACAGTTCATAATCAACTGGAATTCATAGTCAACTGGAATCTCCCATCCATTTTGCTTTTGCTTTTGTCTCACGTGTGGCGAACTCTTGATGTGGCCCGTCGCGCATTTCGGTTGGTGCTACTGTGCAGACAGCATAGAGCAGGCTCAAATGGACTCGTCAATATTCCTCGACGTCCGCTTGCTTCTATTAATCCAGCTTGTTGAGCTGGTGTTGAAGTGAAAGATCGACGTCGAGCGATTTGCCCCAAGCAATCAAAGATTGTTGTTGCCGTTTGACGCTGCAACGCGGCCTCCACATCGGACTTTCCCCAACAGTAATATCCGACGAACTTGATTTGTATTATGTATTGTTCGCTTGCTTGAGAAGACATGTCCCAATCTCGCACGCGATTGCAACGGAGCAGAGCACCCTTGGTAAGAAAAGAGCTCAATGGAAAAGCGGCGGCAAACTTTCTCTAGACGCAAAATGCGCACTTCTGCTGTCAACACGCCGCCACCACCACGCACCACTGTCTGTCTTTGCGGTGTATGTGTTGATCCTGTCCCGCGTTAAACTGGCAATAAGTTTCCACCTGCCACCCGGGCTTGCTTTTTAACCTGTAAGAGCATTTTGGCACCATCAATGCAGTGAACCGAACTTCTATTTACTAGAGTAAATTATCGAAGCTGGAGTGAATTATCGTACTCCGGGAAGAGCTTGAGTGGTCGACAGATCCGCGCGATCTTTCTTGAGCCAACGCGGCAAAATGGACAGGTGTCCGTCCATTCCAACGCAACAGGGCCTTCAACAAAGAGCGAGCTGGCAATGCGTGCTGCACTGCTGGATGGAGCATGAGCCTACAGTATTGTAGGAATTTGATGAACCAAATCCATTTTATACATTATTTTATAAATCATCCAAACCACCAAAGCAGTCGACAGTTGAAGCGAGCGTGCTGAAAGCACAAAGTGACAGGCCAGCAGATGGTTTGTCACCCACCAGTGCAATGGATGACGCCCATCACCAACGCACGCAAATTCACACTCGACTCGCACGGGGAAGTGCTTACCTACCGCTATTCCAGATGGTGGCCACAGCAGGCTTTTGGCTTTTGGCTGGGTGAGAAGACCCAACCATTACGCTTATTCGGTGCAGAGGCTCGTGCATCCCGGCTGAATGCGCAAATCGGCAGTCACCCCTGGCGTCCGTTTCCGGCTCTGATATGGTCAATGCCACCGTGTCTGCTTTTACATGTGGATGTGGCGCATCTTCGATGGAGAAGGAGGAGAAGCGTCATAGAGTGCCAAGATAAAGAGGCGAACGGATGGAGGTGACGCTCACTGCAGTCTGCTATTATACACTTCACTCAAGTGAATCTGCGAAACTTTTTGTCTTGTGTGTATGTGTGTAATAAGGAAAAGGGATGGACATTAATTATTTAATGAAGTGGCCAAATTGTTATGTCCACAATTACAAAATGGCATTTCTCTCCATCGAAACATGCCCGTTCAGAATGTATCCAAGCGAGGAAGTCAGCAGAGAGGAAGGTCGGCTCGGAAAAGGGGGCTGTGCGACTCAGAAAACGCCATTGCCCTCTCTACCAAAATCTGTTTTCTCGCCCAGATCTCTTTGTCCGTGACTGGACGGATCAGTTCATGGGAACCCGCACAAGCAATATATTGCATATGAACAGTGTGTTTTAGAAGAAGAAAAACTTGGCGATTTCACCAGGCTCGCTTCAGACTACACTATACGTACACACGCAGTGTACTGAGCAACAAGAAAGGCGGGTGTGTTGAAGCTTTACAGAGGCGAGCAGCCACAAGTGCAGAAGAGATGGAGTGGGTACATTTCCCGCTCTCGCGACGTGAGTGTAGACATGTTGCAGGCTTCTTTCGGCATGACGAAGCCCAGAGCACCCCCACTCAGGACAGTAACAAGCGCTAAGCAAGCCAGTCACTGGTGGCGAGAAGAGCCACCACCCGGGTTACAGTATATTGACAAGAACAAACTCGTGTCCTCTCTGGTTACTGTACTGCCATCCGCAGCATGGACACATTGACCGTTGGTGCATCATTGGATCTTCAGCTTAGAAGGATACCGCTCCGCACGAGGACTCCACGCATGATCTGTTTCCCATCATCGGTCTGGTGTCCCTCCAACCCACTGAAAACGTCAAGCCCATCTGCAGCAATTGTGGGCAAGGACCAGAGCGAAAGGAAGGACGAAGGGGGCTGAAGGCAGAGAGATCCGCTTTTCCACTTTTGGTGGCCAGTGTTGCGAACTTTCCTCTCTGAATTCGGACCAGTTCTCTTCCAACGTAAAGTACCACAGGTGAGGGAGGATGATGATGATGGCGGCACTGCGTCTGGAGCGGTGCAGTTGGGCTCACGTTGATGCTCGCCACCGATCTTTTGGTTGACAGAAAACAACAGAAAGCGCGAAAGGCTTGCAGACAAATTCCCACTGCGTTCAGCTGCATGGATGAAATGGAGGGATGGATGGATGGATGGATGCAAACCGTATCCATGTTCACAGCATCCTGCGCAGTGTATGTATCAATCAACCTCAACTGTAGTGGCTCCCTTCTTTCTGTGCTCTACGTTATTCTCTACTGCGCCGAGTCTCTCCTGATCGTCGGGTCCTTGTGTTCGTCGTAGTCGCGCGGCGCGTAGTCCACGTGCACGAACGCGCGCTCCACGCAGTCGAGCGCTTCGACTTTATCCTGCAGCGCAAGGCTGATGTCGTGCGCCTCCCTGACGCACATTTTCTCGGGCAGGATCACTTCGAGCTCCACCAAATAGTTGTTGCCAAAGTGGTATGCGCGCACGATGTCCGACTTCATGAGCGGGTGGTGCAGGTCCGCGAGTCCGTAGATCTGGTTGATAAAGTCCGGGTCCGCCTCTGTTATATAAAACACACAAGCCGAGTGAGTGTCAGGTCTATGAGATCCTAAATAGTAAGCTTACGCGCACACTCGAGGGTCTCACGTACGCAAGCCGGCGAGCTTCTCCACTTGTTCTTTCCCCGTCGCGAGCCAGCTCATCGCGATGTACATGGAGATGAGGATGGCGCCAATGGAGTCCAGGTACCAGAGCTGGCGCTGCCAGTGCGCGAGCGCGGACGTGACGACAGCCACGACGTTGCTAAACACGTCGTTGCGGTGGTCCTAATGGTTTCACACATCATTTCGGCATCAGTCAGTTAGAGCTTCAGTCCACGCCAGATGCATGCTATTGTACGACAAACCTGGGCGAGGGCGTCCGCGGACGGAGAGTTCACTGCGATGCGGGAGCAGATGTACCAGAGCACAAGCTTCACGCAGATCGCCACGCACAGGATCACGATCGTGATCAGCGTCATGTTCAGATCCGGGAGGTTGCCGTTGAAGCCCGCGACGAGCGTTTCCACCGACTTTTGCATCACCTCAATCGCTTTACAAACAAAACCAAATTGGGTAAGTGGGTTAGTACCACCAGAGATAATAGATAGAGCGTGATACAATCGCCAGCGAAATACAAATGATGCGTACCTGCCATCCCCATGAGCGTCGCCGAGATGATGACCACGATCGGCTCCAGTCGTCGGCGTCCCGCGGGGTACTTGACGCTCGGCGTGTGCATGCGCTTGTCCGAGTACCAGAAGAGCGCCTGCGACGTGAGGTCCAAGATCGAGTCCACAAGCGACGAGAGCACGGCGAGCGAGCCGCTCATCGCGGCGGCGTACACCTTGGCGATCGCCAGCAGCACGTTGATCACCAGCGACGCGTTGATCGCGAGCTGCACGCGCAGCGACGCCGACGGCGGGATCAGCTGCGCCTCCAGCTCGCTCTGCTTGTGCAGCAGCGAGTGCGCGACCTGCGAGCGGCGCACGGTATCGCGTTGTTGCGCCTGTAATTGGGGCGAGTCGGAACTCTTGGATCCATTGTTGGTGATGGACGCGGCGGTTTTTGGAGGCAGGGGAATCGCGCCGTAGCTCCTGGTCGTCGGGTCGCTGCTGATGAGGATCGGCAGGAGGTTGCCGTTGTCGCCCGACGCTGGCGGGTCCTGCTGCTCCTGCTGCTGCTTGCGCGAGCTCTCCCGGCCCATGGCGCTCTCCCTCGTGCTGCTTTTCTGCGTCTGTTTGGATTGAAGTGTCCTCACACCAGAGGACGCAAGAGATGTTCAAACCAGCACAGTTGAATGTGCTGGATCTTCGGGTTGGCCTATCTGAGACAGGCGACTGACTGTTCCACTGTGAGCCAATTATGTCGTAGGCCAAATGTTCCACCAAAAACACACTGTGAACCAACTATTCAGTAGGTCAAAATTCATATGTTTTCAATAAATTGGAAGGCCAAAAGCCAACATGTTAAACTGATTTACCCCTGGTTAGCCCCAAAGCCAGATACTGGTAGTGGGTGTCGATAACTCCGTAGGCCAAACATATCTCCCAAAATACACTGATATCAAATTATTGGTAGGCCAGACGTCAAATGGTTTCTAATAAAACACTGCGAGCTATAATTTGGTAACGTTGACCAAAAGCCAACAGATAAAACTCTCTTTTGGTTGGCCAAAAACTGTTGCTCCCAAAAAATTGGCCACCCAAAAGAGTTCCCGACGAACTGATGGCGCTGAGTGCTGCATGGACAGACGGGTTGAAGAGTCTTAGCGAGGCGACTCTGAATATCTTTTAACTAAAATCTTCTGCAAGTGCTTGGCGTTCACTTGCGCTTAGTGAAGTAACCGCGCGTTAGCTTTCGCTTGTACTTTCCTATCCTCTTTTTATTTTTGTTGCGCCTTGGCGGGCGTGGCACTTTGAGGGGACGAACCAGTCGAAATATAAGCCAGTTTCTACACAAGCTTCGTGATCAGGGGGTTTAAGTTTTGGAGGTTCACATGGCTTTGAAGTCATAGGCAAGTGCTGGAATTTGTTCTGCGCTGATGACAAAACAAAATCTGATTGGCCAAAAGTATGATGGTACGCTGTACCATTTCTGCTTTTTGCGTTCTGGAACACACGATTCAAGAACACCAGGACAAGCGATTCTAAAGACAGAATTATTCCCGATGGTCAAGGACACAACAGCGGCAATATGGGCCGTCGTCATCGATGTGTGCGTCAGCGCAGCGGTCGTCGCGACTGTGACAAGCGTTCGCTCGCCCCAGAGCGCACGCACGTCTCAACCTTTAAATTTTACACGTTTGTTCGCGAAAGGGTTAAGTCAATCGCGTTTGACCAAGTACTAGCTGCGGATGATACAAATTGGTTTAGAAAGAAGTTGCGATGTGGCAGGCGAAATTTTATCCTGATCTACAAGGCAGTATACACAGCGTGAAGGAGCAAACCGACTCCAAACAGCGAACACAACTTCGTCAAATGCCTGGTTATCACAATGCTCTACCTGGCGGACGGGAGACAGACCGACCAAACCCCCACGACACTCGGCATCCCCAGGCCGCGCGCTGTAGTGTACGTCGATGAGACACTTCGCGCGTTCAGCAATATGGCGACTCACTACGTCACCATCCCTGCCCCAGAGGAGCTGAGCGCAGTGGAGGAAGGTTTCTCTATGGTTGCATGATTCCCTGGGGTCTTGGGCGCTATCGACAGCAATTTCATCGTTATCCCCCCCCCCACCTGCACGAAAAGATGACGGAGTTGTTCGACGACGTGTAGCGTCTTCAACTGAAGACGCACTATTACAAGCTCAAGGAAGATTAGAGGGTACGCTCGTCATGAAGCTTCTGAAAGTAAGCAGCAAAGGAAACGGCGCGCTGAAGGACACCAAGGAAAGGTAGAACGTCAGCACCAATACCGTCTGCCGGCTATGGAAACAGTGCAATTGTCAACGTGCAGATGTCTCCACACGTTGTGTCTCTTTCAAAGAATGCTCACAATAGCGGCAGAAAAGTCCGGCAGATGAGGACATCAATAGCCTTTACAGCCGAATTGCCAATTTGAAGCTTGAGCAGCGAGGGGACTTGCGGTCGCTCAGCGCCTCCCTTGAGATCCCCAATTCAACGCTCCCTTGATACGTGAAGACCAAACAGTGCCTGCACATATAACCGCCCTGAAACTGACACTGCCAGATGGCCAGAAGAGCAAGCGAATCAAG
The DNA here is from genome assembly GCA_023334195.1 of Globisporangium emineosum. NCBI lineage: Eukaryota > Oomycota > Peronosporomycetes > Pythiales > Pythiaceae > Globisporangium > Globisporangium emineosum. The sequence goes on from JAASGK010001144.1 coordinate 11,267, forward strand.
TTCATTTCGTCATTTGTCACACAATTTGCACGGCCCCGCTTTCTCCCCTGTGTGTGACAGAGTGTATTTGGATGAGAAGTGGTTCTTTTTGAAGAAGACCAAGCACCGTGTGTACCTGACCCCAGCCGAGCCCGATCCGTATCTCCACGCACGCCACAAGTTGCACAAATCCAAATCATGTTTTTGTGCGCGGTCGCACGCCCGTTGGTCAACCTTGACACTGGCGAGGTCTTCGACGGGCGGATTGGTATGTAGCCTTTGTAGAATGCGCCCCAGTACAGCATGGAAGTTGCTACCGAGGTGCTAGAACGCTCGAACTCAAACCATTTTCCTGACAACAAAGAAACCTATAAATCATGCCGGTTGAAGCTGTTCTTTCGTCCGTCAAGCAGAAGGGGTCGTCGCGGTTTGGGAAACACATCGGCCTGCAGCACGACAATGGCACTCCACACTTGTCTGTCATAGATGCTGACTTTGTTGAAGCTGCTGCTGGGGACGGATGGAGCATGTACATTGAGTGTCAGCAGCCTCAGCCACCCGATCTCAATGTGCTTGACCTCGATTTCTTTTAGTCTGTATAAAGCTCGCAGTACTGTGGCTGTAAAAAGTCTCCGCACCCCTGAAAATTTATCACGTTTTGCGAATTTTCTCCGCTTGTGAGAACTTTCGCCAGGAGAATTTGGGACGGGAATATTCTCCGTGGTGAGCTGGTCAGTCTGAGCCGTCTCTT
>JAASGK010001145.1:0-11975 GCA_023334195.1 Globisporangium emineosum
CAAAAGAACCAGCGTATTCTGGCGTTTCTGACGGTACCTTTTTCGCGCCAAAAAGTTGAAAATTCAAACCAAACGAGTTCAAAATCTGACGGAAAAATCATTTTTTTGGACAGACCGTGACTTTCTGGACCAACTGTAGTGTTGCTTCATGATTTGTGAATCCAATTCTAAATGTTCAAAAAAATAAAAAAGGTGCATGTAACCCACTCCAACTGCCCAAAAGAGGTGCCACCAAGAAATGGAAAGAGCTCTTGACCACAGACAGACTCACGCGCCAGCCACCACAGCTCTCCCGACCACCACCGTCGCCCAATGATGCTGCGCTGCCGAGCTACGCTGCTTCTCCTGGTGCTGTCTCTGCTGTCTGCGACCGCCAACAGCGTCCACGTCCGCGTGCGGCGGAGCTCTTCAACCGATCATCATGACCACCACCACCACCACCACCACCCAGAAGCTACGGCAGCAGCTTCGACCGCAGCGGTCATGGCTGCTGCAACGACTACTACTCCAACTACAGCTACCACTACAGCTGCCACAACTGCTTCTGCTGCTGTGAACAAGACTTCGTCCACATCTGGCCTCCTGGCGGCGGTCCAGTTCGTCGAGTGCCCCGCGCTGCGCACGCTCTCCAACGACTGCGTGGATCTAGAGCACGACTCTTTCACGTGCGTGGTCGGCGGCAAGTGGCGCGAAGTGGACGCGCTCTCAGAGGACGACCTCGACGATTTGTCAAGAGCGTACTACGGCCTGCCCATGTGCACGAACGCGTTCTACAGCAGCGAGTGGGAGGACAACGGCGCAGACGCCTCGGGCTTGCGCATCGAGACCGTGCTTTCGTTCAAGAACGAATGGGAGACGCTGTACGAACGAGCCAGCTTTGTGTTTGAACGTGTTTGTTTGTTTGTTGTCACTGCGTGTAGCAAGAGCTTACTGACTTGTTGCTGTTGTTGTTGTATGGCGAACGTAGCGATCTCTCTCACAACCTGCTCACGGACTTCGACCTCTCGGCCGCCCTCAGCAGCACATCGTGAGTCTAATAGAGACGAAGTCGGGGTCTTCAGTATCCTTGATTTGTGCTGTAGTTGGGATGGCGACTGACATTTTTCTTTTCTCATGTTGACCCCGTTTGTTGTCTGTGGCTCTATCCGGATAGAGCGAACGCTGGATCGAGTCTCAAGAAATTGTACGACCTACGCCAGATCGATCGTCCACACTCAACACACCTACGTCTAACTTTCTCATTCGCTGCACCGGTGTCTCCGTATGTTGTTAGGGACCTGACCGGCAACCAGATCAAGGCGTTCGCGTCCATCATCCCGCCTGCTGCCCTTGAGACGCTGTGAGTTCCTCTCGCTGTTTAGATACTGGAATTGGACACTGACGGTCTACCTCAACACTGCTGGCGAAACCACAGAATTGTCAGCGCCAACCCATTGACGACGCTCGAGTTGAAAAGCAACGCGCACCCCACGCTCACGACACTGTACGTTTTGCGTTGCTGATTGTTTTGCGATGGTGGTCCTTGCTGTAGGTGGCTCATCAACCGCTCTTCTCACTTTTCTGGAATGCTTGCACACACGAAGAGACGCCTCGAATGCGTCCCTGGTATCGATAGCCACCAACGACAGTACAACGTTGGGGGCGCTGCGCGTGCCCTTCAACAACCTGCGCACGTTTGACAACATTTCGCTGGCGGATTCGATCTACAGCCTGCGAGTCGCTTTGAACCCCTTGATTTTGTCGCAAGCTGTGACAAAGAAGTAGCTGACTTCCCTTTGCAACTTTGTCCAGGGACTTGTCGTTCAATCAGCTGACGAACTGGAGTTCGTTCAAGCCACCAGGGAGGCTCGGGGTCCTGTAAGTTGTTGCTGGATGTGTCTTAAAAAGATCGAGAAGTTGTCCGCTCCCCAGGCCATTGACAATTCTTTAAAACTATGTTGTACTTACATGTCGTCGAAATCTGTAGCGTCGCCAGTGACAATGGCATAGCAGAGCTGCCGCAGTTCAACTTCACCAAATACGTGGGCAAGCTCATCGCAGTGTACGTCCAGCTTGTCTATCTGTTGCTATGTGCTTGTCTTGCTAGCGCCAGAGAATATTAATCACTACCACTCACATTGTTGCACTTTTTCAGAGACTTTTCGTTCAACAAGATTCAGACGATTGGCGGGATTTTCTGGCATCCGAGTCTCAAGCACATGTACGAAAACCAAAGTCTGTTGGTGGGTTTCTTTTAGAGATGTGTGAGCGCCAAACGACTTATGAATGCGTTGTTGTTCTTACTGTTAAACACTAGTGACTTGCGCGACAACCCGATCACAAAGTTCGAGATCCAGAAGTCGGATTTGCCGATTTTCAAGAACCTCTCGGAGTTCCGCATCTCGATGGTTGAATCCGAAGGGTGCTCAAAGGGCATCCTGAAAGCCGTGGGGAAGAACAGCGAGATCAAAATCTGCGTCCTCGAAGGTGCGAACAACTGGCACAAGTGCGTAGCTTCTGCTTGACTCAGTGGGCTGCTTCACACACTCTTTGGCTATTACCACCTTTTTGCCTGCTGTAGATAACGATTTCTTGGCAGAATACGGTTATCCCGTCCCATTAAGTTCCTCCTCACGTACGCTCACATTACAGTATACGGCTAGTCTGAGAATGTGAACGCTAACAACTGTTCTCTACTGCCGTGTTTTGTGTGTTAGACTGGGTCTTGATCGTCGTCACGGTCACTTCGTGCGTTGCGCTCCTGGTGCTCGCGCTTTTCCTCTTGCGGCGCTTCATTCGCCAGAAGAACAAGTTCAACATTGAGCTCACGCGCGACGCCGTGCTCTGTGACGCGTCCTGGATCGAGGACGACCAAGTGCTCGCGGCACTACGCATCGAAGTCGCGGACCTGAAGATCGAAAAGACCATCGTCAAGCGCAGCCTCGCCGTCGTGTACCTCGCACGCATGGTCGACCAGCGAGTCGCCGTGAAGAAGATCCGACTCGACAAGGCGAAAGACGCGCACGCGTTCACGGGGCTCTTGGAGGAGATCCGGCTGCGCTCGAAGCTCGAACACCCGAAAGTGGTCAAGTTTGTCGGCTACTGCTGGGCGTCAATGGCGGACCTGGCGCTCGTGACCGAGTTCATGACGAACGGGACTCTGTCGACGTTGTTGAAGAAACAATACCAGCAACAACAGCAAGCCTCAAAGCTTACGAGCCGCTTGTCGTTGTCGTCCTCATCTTCGTCATCATCCGAACAGTGGACGTGGTACAATGGCACGTCAGAGCTGCCAGCCAAGGTGCTCTTTGCGATCGACATCGCCGAGGCGCTCGTGTACCTCCACACGCTCGCAGAGCCGATCGTGCACGGCAACATCCAGTCGCAGAGCGTGCTCTTGAGCCACGACTGGGTAGCGAAGCTCACGGGCTTTAAATCGAAAGAGGAGCGACCGCAAGTCTCGGAGCTGCTCACCACGGCGGCACCAGGTGCTGTCGCGTGGACCGCCCCAGAGATCCTCAGGCACGAAGTGCATGATGTTAAGGCCGATATTTACGCGTTTGGCGTGCTACTCGCGGAGCTCGACGCCTGCACGAACCCATACGCGGACTCGGGTCTCACGAACGCGCAGATCGCGCTCGCGGTGATGGACGGCGAGCTGAAACCTGCATTCCGTCCTGACTGCCCCGCGGAGATCGTCGAGATGGCGACCGCGTGTCTGAGCTTTAAAGCGGCGGACCGCCCCGCAGCCATGAAGCTGCACTACGACGTCCAGCTGATGGTGCGAGCGAGTCTGGTGCACATGTGAGGCAGCAGACACGCAGGTACTGTACGTAGCCTTGCGAAGCTATGAAGTCGATGGAGAGATATAATATGAGTGTATGTATGTGTGATTTCTATCAATCGCCAAACGCAAACGTCAAGCAAAGAGAGAGAGAGAGAGAGAGAGAGAGAGAGGTTGAAGAAAGCGTTCATTCACAGTGTGAGCTCTTAACGAATGAAAATGGGCCACCGACCAACTGAGGCACATTCGCTAGTCACGCTTCCCATGCGAAAGCGAAGAGCTATACATCGTACAACTGTGAAAGTGAGCAACTCCAAGCCTCTCCTCATTGATAGCGATCAGCTCTTGTACTGGACGCTCTCTCATGGGACTCTCATCGCGTGAGCCCAGCCGGACGAGATGGATTACGCTTCAGCTCGCTTCCCATGTCTGCTTGAGAGGAGAGCAGCATGTGTGAAACGCCGAGTCCCTTCTCGCTCTCCCAGCGGATCACATCAGCCACAGCAGACAAATGGAGCAATTGGGCTGATCGCACGACTGATAATAGAGGGAGCGGCGGGGGAGATTGATTGACCAGCAAGCAGGCAGTAGGTAATGCGCGCATTTCCAAATGGGTCCAGCTGTTGTTGTGCGGTTGACTGACTGACAGGGTGTTGAGCGTGTTTGCGCATTTCCGCTGGTGGGTGTGGACATTCAGTTTGGAGCTGCTCACGAGATCTCTCTTTACAAGCAACAACGAGAGATGGAATTGGAATGCGGCTCCATCACCAGCACCAGAGCATGCTCCTTGCTCCAAGGGAGGACTTGTGTCCAAATAAAAGAAGCTGCAATTGCCGATCAAAATGAATGCAGTTCGTTTGTTCCATCTCCTTGTCACGTGAATGCGATTTTGCCTGCGTTCTGTCTTCTGGCAGACAGCGTGAGGAGGAGCCTGGTTGGCAACCTGCACTTTTGGGATCACACACGAAAGACTGATAAGTGAATCGGCAGAACGGCACGTTCTCACGAGAAGGGATGGATGGTGCGACTGGATCTGGTTGGTTGGTGACAGTGAACGCATGCGAGAGAGTAACGTTAAGAGGAGAAGGTGTGCTCTCGCTTTTTGTGAGTTCGAGCCTGCAGAATCGAAGCAACCGCAATTCCAACTTCGATATTGAAGCGGTTCTGATACAAACTTCAAGGTAATCCAACTCTCTAAATTTATATGTCATCAGTTATAACATTTGATAATAGTACTTAAATAGATACATACGGTGCGACTGTTTCGCGTCGAGGGTGTCACTCCGCAGCCGGGACGGATTGGACGGCGCAGCTGCTGACGCAGGGCGACGTGGCCCGCTCGTGTAACGCTCTCGATTTTGTCGTCGACAGGCCGCGCATCTTCAATGTGATGGGACTCCTCACTCTAGTCCTCGACAAGCAAAACAAATCGACGGCGCATCAAAAAGCCCTCCCAGGCGATTCGCATTCAGCGTTACGGTACGTTCTATCGGCGCTCGTGTGTCCAGTGAATGCAGACCAGTCCCTTTCATCTGCAGGATCCCATTCCAAGAGAGGTTGCACCTACACTTGTATGCCCTCCTATGTTAACACTGTGGACGGAAGTCAACCCCAACTTCGACATGGGCCAGAACCAACTTCGACGTTGAAACAGCGGATTAGAAGTCGGGCGGTACTGCAGCATCTTGATTACAAACCAGGGCTTTACGCACCCTTCACCCACCACCATTGGAATCCAATTTGGATGCCGTGATGTGGACCAGTGGTGGATAAAGCGGACAACTCCGGTGCGCTTCTCTGTGCATCTGTTGCTGGGCCGCTGTATCCCAGCGTTTGTAAATGGGCGGCTCTCTTCCGTCGCTCCCTCGGTGGTACATTTAATAGCGACTGGTCGTTTTGGCGCGCTTGGCGGTGATTTGAGTGGCTCTGCTGCTGCCATCCGGCGGATCGAGATGGCGTTCTTTTTATGAAATTGACTGACTCGCTTTTCGGGACGTTCTTTGTCATGACAGCAAAACTCTCTAATTTGATATTTTAGCTGAGAGAGTGGGATTCTATTTTTTGTGTGGCTATCCAAACAAACAGCAAGGATCCGCAAAGGCTTTTCAAGCAACACTTTGACAGGCCTGTAGAGTGCTATTGTAATGGAGAACGCGCTTCGTGCTGCGAATCTCAGACACACACAGTTGGTTGGTGTAAAACAGCACCGCCATTCATGACAAAGGCTTTTTGCATCGAAGTGACGGATAGGCTGTTCCGGAGCTCGTTCGAGGTTTCACGGCCGAGAAAAAAAGAACCCGAAGTGTCTTGAAGCCGGCCTGGTTTTGTACGCAGTAGGATATCCGAAAGGGGAAGTTTGGAAAATAAACAATCATTGTGGAACCTATCAACACAAGAGGAACAACTGTGAGCAGCAATGCGAGGTGACTTGCTGTGCGTTGGCTGCCATCTCACTTCTACCAACGCAGCGGATTTCGCTACGGACTCCGCCCTTGTTCACGTAACAATCAAGCGTTACTGTGCTCGCGACCCGTCTGGTCGACGGCTATGTTCAATCGAGCAATCAGTAAATTGGGCTGGGTTGTGATTGTAGCTGCGTCCGATGGTGGGACTATCGAATCAATGAGGATTATTATCTGATTTGTTTGACGTAAATGTTTACCCTTTCAGACCCCTATGTATATTTACTTCTTGGATAGGACCCTCGCAAATTGACCATTTCAAGCCAACGTTCCCAGCAGATCTCCATCTCCTTGATCTCCTCGCCCATCAGTGCAAGCGACGGGCCAGCATTGGTCCTCCCGCATCAACATGAGTTCATTTGCGCCCGTTGACAGCAATAAATTAGAGAAGGAGGATAAGATCTGTATATTAGCTTCGAGACTCGAAACGCTCTGCACGCTTTGTTCACCATAATTGCCTTGCACCAAGTTCGTCAGCTCTGCATTTAGTGTCGCCTCCAAAATTACCTGCAGCAGCCCAGTTCAGTGCCAAGCTGACTTTGACAAAAGCCAAATATAAATTTAAAGAGTTTAACGATACCGATTTATGTCAGGGCTAGGGGTTTTCTCGAGTGTGGCTCTTTTCTAGTCAAGCCATGACGAGGGAGATGGGCTTGTGTGTGTTGTTGTTGTGGTTGTTGGTTGGTTTGTTGGCCACGCTTTTTGGCTACTCTCGTTGACTTGTTTTTGGCGACTTGTTTCCGAGACCAGATGGTTGCGAAAGGGAGGGCCTTGAGCAGACAAGCCAACAACAACAATCTGGGTCTTTCCGTCTCCAGCCATCCTCTCGCCATTCCATTCCGCACCCGCGCTTTCCTCTCTCACTTTACAATCTTCCTCGTCCCCCCCAAGCGCTTCACCCGTCCGTCCGTCGGCTGAAGCCCAAGCGCGCCGAGAAGAAGAAGAAAGAGTAGCATGCTGATGCTCAAGACGCTCGCGTCCGCCGCGGCGCTGGCGTCGCTGGCGTCGCTCGCCTCGGCCACGCACCCGCAGACCGACTACGCCGCGTGCCCGATCAACCACAGCCCCGAGTACTGGTGCTGCCAGGTGGGCACGGCTGAGGGCGCCGCCACCCCGACCAACGCGCTGTACATCAAGTACAACCGCCCGGCCGGCGGCGAGTACGAGTCGTACTACGAGGAAGGATGGAAGAAGAGCCGCCAGATCAACTGGGTGCCAGATGGCGAGAAACTCTCCATGTACCGCCCAGACTCGCCATCATACGTCTACGGTGACGCGGACAACACGTGTCGCCTCCAGGCGGTCGCCAAGGACGGCAACGTGCTGCTTAACCAGCAGTGTACCTTCGCGCCGTCGAGCGGCGACGACCGTTTCACGCAGAACACGACGCTGGAAGACGGCACGGAGGGTGGCAAGGTCTACTGGTGGTCCAAGCCGAACCCAAAGAACAACAACGCGATGCTCCCGATCGGCGCATCCTGCAGACAGATCTTCGCATCGGAGCAGGATACGTGCAACAACAACTTTGCCTCGGGCCACTACCGTTTCACGACGTTCAAGGAAACCGCGTTCGTGGTCTTGTATGTGATCTACGCCATCTGTTTCGGCTCGCTCTTGCTTTGGGCGATCTATCGCTTTGCCGCGTCGACCAAGACCCCAACCGCGGGCAGCGCGCCATTCGCCGTGGTCGTCACTGCGGGTGAAGATGGAGGGAAGAAGCTCTTGGACAACCGTGGTGGCCCAGAGACCCCAGACCTTAACAAGACTGCGGGTGCTTCGCTCGCTATGCGCGCCACTGAGGTGCAGCTGCGCCACAGCGTTGAGGACGTTGAGCAAGTTGGCCACTCTTCGTCGATCGCCGGCAAGGTTGTGCTCGCGTACTTCATCCTCATGACCGTGTTCCTGAACATCCCAATCATCTTGGTGATTCGCGACAACACTGGCAAGTTCGCCGGTAAGGGCGGATACGACTCGTGGTTTGACCCAATCAACGTCATCATCAAGGTCTTTATCGCTCTCTGGGTGATCGCTGCGGTCTGGCTCGCAACTGTCGTCATCTACAGCGACAAGCTCATCAACTTCTTCCGCGTGCCTACCTCGTTGGCGCACTGCAACCGCGTGACCCTTTTCAAGCCAGAAGAGTCGGAAGTGCTCCTCGCGGATCGCTCGGGCATCTCGCAGTTCGTGATCAAGGTGGAGAAGTTCTTGTTCTCAAACACCCGCCAGGGTTACGAAGCCACCGTGCCAGTGCACACCACTATGGAGGGTGTTCGCTACCTCGAGTTCCAGCACTTGCGCTACACGTACGACGACATTGAGTGCAAGTTCATCCCAGGTTCAGTTGTCCTTGGTGACTCGTACGACCGCATCCTTGCGGACTCGGAAGGCCTCTCCACTGTTGAACACCAGCGTCGCATCGACATTGTCGGCCGCAACGCCATTGAAGTCGAGATGCCGTCGATCACCAAGTCGCTCGTTGACGAGTTCTTCTCGTTCTTCTACATCTACCAGCTGATGTGCTACTACGTCTGGTACTTCACGGACTACACGTGGGTGGCTGGCCTCAACACGGTTGTTATTGTGCTCGCTGCTGGTGTGAACATCTTCGCCAAGCGCGAGATGTTCTCGTCGATCGTCAAGATGACGCACTACAAGACCGAAGTGACTGTGAAGCGTGACGATGCGTGGGTGGCCTTGCCATCGACCGACCTTGTGCCAGGCGACCTTGTGCGTGTGACTGAGAACTGGACGATCCCATGTGACTTGGTCGTTGTGAAGGGTGCCACTGTGTGTGACGAGTCCATGCTTACTGGTGAATCCATGCCGGTGCAAAAGTTCCCAATCCCAAACGACAGCAGCGACGTCTACTCGGCGGAAGGTGCTGGCAAGAAGTACACACTGTTCTCGGGCACCAAAACCCTCGCCTCGGGCCGTGACGAAGCCATCCTCGCTGTTGTGCAGTCGACCGGTGCCCACACCAGCCGTGGTCAGTTGGTTTCGGCGATTCTCTACCCAGCTCCAATCAAGTTCAAGTACGACGAGCACCTCAAGGCAGTGTTCTCGTTCCTGTTCGTGTTCGGTTTCGTCGCGGCATACTTGGCGATGAAGTTCTTGAGGGACAACGCCGGTTTGAGCAACACCCTGTTCGCGTTCGTGTACGGCATGTTCATGTTCTCGGCTGTGTTGAACCCTCTGTTGCCAGTCGTGATCACCATCGGTCAGGTGAACGCCGCCAAGCGTCTCCAAAAGCAGGATGTGTTCTGCCTCAACCCACAGCGCATTACCCTCTGTGGTAAGGTTCGCGTGTTCTGTTTCGACAAGACCGGTACAATCACCAAGGAGGGCTTGGACTTCCGTGGATGTGTGCCAGTTGACTCCAGCGCTACCGAGTTCCTCCCAGAAGTGAATGACGTGACTGTTGCGACCCTTCCAGAGTTGATGAAGTTCAGTTTGGCGTCGACCCATGCGCTCGGCTCGCTCCAGGGCGTGTTGGTCGGTAACGAGGTTGAAGTGAAGATGTTCAAGAGCACCCAGTGGAAGCTCATTGAAAGCGAAGGCCGCTTGCCAGTTGTTGAGTCCGCGGACGGCAAGGAACAGCTCGAGTTCGTCAAGCGTTTCGAGTTCGACCACCACCGCATGTCGATGAGCGTCGTGATGAAGCACACTGCCACCGGCAAGCTGTACGTGTTCTGCAAGGGTTCGTACGAGAAGATGCAGTCGGTGTCCAAGGTTGAGTCCGTCCCAGCCAACTACACTGAGACCGCTGAGAACTTGGCCAAGGACGGCTGCTACGTGCTCGGTATCGCCTTCAAGGAAGTAGGTCAGCTCTCGGACGCTGAGCTCCAGGCTTTCTTGGCCAGCCGCGACACTGTTGAGGAAGGTCTCTCGCTCTTGGGTCTGATCATGTTCCGCAACGAACTGAAGGAAGACTCCCGTGATGCGCTTTTGACCCTGAAGAAGGGTGACATTCGCTCTGTGATGATTACTGGTGACAACGCCATGACTGGTTGCTTCATCGCGCGTGCCAGTGGCATGGTCGAGGCTGAATCAAGCGTGATTCTCGGTGATATGGTCGCTGACGCTGAGACTGGTCTTTCGCTTGTGTGGAAGGACGTCGACTCCCAGGTTGTGTACTCGACTGAGCAGATCACCGACTTCGTCAAGTTTAACAACGCGGTTGAGCTCGCTGTGACCGGCAAGGCGTTCGACTACTTGGTCAAGATGGGCGAGATCCAGAGCTTGCTCCTCAACATCCGTATCTTCAGCCGCATGACCCCAGCTGGCAAGGTTGACTGCGTGAAGCTCCACATGGCTGCCGGTGCGGTTACTGGTATGTGCGGTGATGGTGGCAACGACTGCGGTGCTCTTCGTATCGCACACGTCGGTGTTGCCCTCAGCGACGCCGAAGCCTCGGTTGTGTCTCCGTTCACGAGCAAGACCCGTTCGCTTCAGTCGATTGTGGACTTGGTGCTTGAAGGTCGTGGCGCTCTTGCCACATCGTTCGGCAGCGTCAAGTACTTGATTATGTATGGTCTCATCGGTATCGGTTGCCGTTTCGTGATGTACTACAACGGCGTGTTCATTTCGCAGTTCGGCTTCATGTACCTTGACGGTGCGATCCTCGTCGGTCTCTCGTACGGTATCACCCGCGCTCGCCCTCTGAAGGTGCTTGGCACGCAGCGTCCAACTTCGAGCCTCGTGGGTCCAACCACGTTGTTCTCGCTGGTCGGCGCCTGGGTGATCCATGCGCTCTTCTTGTTCGCCGGTATCCGTTACGTGATGGGCCAGGTCTGGTATTGCCCGTTCTCGCCTGCGAACGTCAACCTTGTGCAGTGGTGGCAGCTTCAGGACAGTAACCTCGGCTCGAGCCTGTGGTTCCTGGTGTGCTGGCAGCAGATGGTGACGGGTATCACCATGGCGCTCGGCTCCAAGTTCCGTCGCCCAGTGTGGCGCAACTTCTTCCTTGTGGGCTACTACTTGCTGCTCGCGGTTGTGCTCTGCATCCTGTTCTTGGGTCCTCCAACGCGCTTCACGGACCAGTTCCGCGTGGCCTCGAGCACGAACGTCGTGTCGCTGCCAGACATGCCTCTGCCACTCTCGTTCCGTTGGGAGCTGTTCGGCATCGGTATGGCCAACACGGTCACTGCGATCTTGTACGAGAAGTTCATCGTGCTCGGCCCAGTGCGCGACTACTTCCGCGCCAAGTACCACAAGGACGTGCTCCCATTGAAGTTGTAAGTTGTGGAGCCCATGGGGTTGCACGACGCTTCTTATAAGTACGGCCAGATGCAAGTCGTAGCAAAAGTGGTGATGACAACCATCGCCTCGGACGGAGTGAAGAGAAAGCTCCTGTTTTGATGTGTTTTGTTTTGAATATTACTACAACATTCATTTCCATTCCACTCTCCAATGCGTTTGTCGGTTGAGTTTGTCTTTCAATGTCTGTCTATTGGTGACTTGGTAATGGAAAAGTGGAAGTTTGTTGTAGCGTAAGTTGAGATCCTTCATGGTGAAACGCGAAAGCTAGACAGTCTCCCTCACTAACTCACATGCTTTCTGTGGAAGGGTGGCTCTCGATTATGAAGCCATGAGGGATGATGATGGTGATGATGAGGTGTATTGAGGAACGCTTAGACGACCAGCAATATCCATCCCAAGCACTACCCCCCGGAGGCGATGTCGCGCTGGGTCGGGTCTATCTACGATGTCGTCACACGACACCCCGAGCGGCAGCCCGCCGCCGCGCGGTC